>JABUQX010002454.1:7500-15000 GCA_015478945.1 Trachelipus rathkii | reverse complement strand
AAACATGAAAATCATCAAAGCCTCCAGAAAATAAAACTCAACCACGACCCAACAATAGAAATAACACATAACTGACCTAGAAAACTTAAGCAAAGAAATTTAAAAACTCCCTGCAACTGGCCCAGACAGCATCTCAAACAAACACCAAACACCAAAGGAACACAGCTTTAACTCAATTAGCACAAATATATAGCAGCTCCATTAGCCTAAACTTCATTCCCCCTATCTGGAAAAAATATATCATTATACCTAAATTAAAACCAGGAAAAGACACCTCTGACCCTTCATCATATCGCCCCCTCTCTCTTTTATCAAACACTACTGCAATACTAGAAAAACAGGCTAAAGCAAAGATAACTCCATCATCAAACACAAATTCCAACACGGTTTCAAACAAAACCGCTCCACTACAACAGCACTCAAAAACATTATACAACCTACAATCAACGGCCTCAACTCAAAACCAACTCATAAAACAATAATCATAGCAATCGACATCAACAAAGCATTCGATACCGTACCTAAACATAACTTGATCCACAAAATATCAAAATCTAACATCTCCACTAACTTAAAGAAATGGATTTCCAATTTCCTATCAGGACGAGCAGCACAAATACAAACAAACAATACAAAATCTAGAACAGTAAATATCAAAAACGGAGTACCCCAAGGCGCAATACTATCCCCCACATTATTCAACCTATTTACGGCCGATCTCACACAACCACAAACGGATCACACAATCATATCATCTTACGCAGATGACATCAGCATAGCCACTACACACCAGAACCTAAACCGGCCACAAACCTGACACATCAAACAACTTCAAACATGGCTAGCAGAAAACAGATTGTCCGCCTCACCAAACAAATCTTCAACTACATTAATCACCACCGACCGCCAACTTGGCGCCCCCCCCCCAAGTCTAACTAAACAACATTGCTATACCCTTTAACAAAACTCCCAAAAACCTCGGAGTAACACTTGACACGCATTTCACCTTCGCAAAACACACAGACAACAGAATTTCATCTGCAAACAAGAAACTGGACATATTAAGAACCATCGCTGGTACAGACTTCACAAACAATAAACCAATATCCACCACCATATGCAAACAATACATTCACCCGACTCTAAACTATGCTTCTATAACTTGCCACCCACAACTGACTAAAAATAACATGAGGAAATTCCAAACGACACAAAATAAAGCTCTAAGAATCATAACAGGATGCACATCAACAACACCACAGCAACACCTACACGAAGAAACCAAAATTCTATCTATAGACACAACCTGAACATGATAGGCACAGAATTCTTTTCCAAAGCCCAAACACCCCAACATTTATGCCACATTGCACTCTCTAACCCCACCCACCAGATACTCAAACTACCTCCTTCTTCACCAGCTCTACATTATAAACAAATTCTGAACAATTTTTCACTTCCACCAAGCAACACAACATACCAAACAAATATACACGACACTAACAGAAAAATAATTAAGACGCAGACCACCAAACAACATTTTAAAAAAACACCTACCAGAAATAGCACCAGAACTCAACTCACTACCATGAACCAGACAGTCATCCTTGGCCAAGCTAAGATGCAGCCACCACCCTAACTTATAATATTACAAACACAGATTCAACCTTAACCAAACCATGACAAACATCTGTCAAAACTGTAATCAGGTTCTGGAAGGAAACATCCCTTCTTTTCTCTCCTGTTGCTGCTCTCAACCTGAGACAGCATGGGACATTTCATCCCTGGTGGATCTCTGGAGGAGACCGGTGGAGTCTGCGGGTACCTGGACGCCGTGTGAACCCTCTCATGATGGGGTGGTTAGGGATTGAAAATTTTTAAATACTCCCATCTATCTGCTGCTGTACCTGTATATATATATATATATATATATATATATATATATATATATATATCTTATATATATATATATATATATATATATATATATATATATATATATATATATATAAGCACGGATGTGGAAAAAGGAGAGAGAGAGAGAGAGAGAGAGAGAGAGAGAGAGAGAGAGAGAAAACAACAAACACTCATTCAAGCACAAGCGCACACACGCACACACACACGCGCGCGCGCACCAACACACACACACCTACACACCTACACACCTACACATACACATACAAAATTCCATTTTATTGGAATGAAAAATCTACTGAACGTAATTTGAAAGTCTATCTTCCAGAATATTAAACCATAATAATTTAAACCAGAGAATCATTTTCTGACAATACATAAAACTATTATATTGTATTTTGAAGACAAGAGGACTAAAAACGATAGAAATTGAACTGTTTTACCAAAAGATATTCATTTAAATTAACCATGGATAAATTGAAGCGACTGAAATGACTCAATTGGACAAGAAAAAATTTCTTTGTTTAAAAAAATTATGAGGATGAAAACTTATTAAGGTCAATAAATTTGGAACATTTTCTTTTTATTCCGACAGAGCGGAACAATATTAGTTATTAGAACTACCTGTTTTACATATTATACAAATTAACACTATCCTCTTTCTATTATATATATATATATATATATATATATATATATATATATATATATATATATATATATATATATATATATATATATATATATATATATATATATATATATATATATATATATATGATGTAGATTGTACATCTTTTGAAAATTTTAATGTAAAGAAATCAAACCAGAGGTGGCTTTGTCCATCTCCAGCATGATGATTAAGATCAGTCCTTAGTTTCTTATCTAAATCTCTTGCAGAACACAAAATTATCAATCTCTCAGGTAAAATATAAATCGAACGTTATTAAGTTATTAACTCTCTACCAATGTAATTATTATATATATATATATATATATATATATATATATATATATATATATATATATATATATATATATATATATATATATATATATATATATTATTTTTTTATATTTTTATATATATATATATATATATATATATATATATATATATATATATATATATATGAGGGAGTTTGCATGATCTTTGGTTCAATATTGCTTATAAAGGAGTGTTTTACAGTATTTTATAGCTTTCTGTTAAATTCTATATAACGTTGTTAGGAAATAGTGCGTCGCTTCTTTGCTAATTACCCTTGAAATGAATCCTTGTTTGATTAGAGCACGTTTCAATGTCTGCTGAAGATTAATGTGCCATAATCACCGATGGGATGAGTAGGTTTATTACATCTTAAACTAAATCTTTTTCTCCTCAATATCCTGTCTTCGATGTCACCTTTTTACCTAGTTCTAGTGTTCTGACAGATCTTTCCATATCGGAACATTCTCATTTCCTGTTGACTTTGGTGTTCCTGAAGATTCTGTTCTATCTCAAACTTAATTTTTCCTTTTCATTAACGATCTTCTCAACTGCATCTCTAATTCTATTCATTCTTATGCCGATGATTCACCTAACTATTTTCCACCTTCTGTTGCATTATGAGGATGAAAACTTAGTAAGATCAATAAATTTTTAACATTTTCTGTTTATTCCGACAAAGCGGAACAATATTAGTTAATATAATTAACTGCTTTACCTATACAAATTAACAGCATCCTCTTTCTACGATATATATATATATATATATATATATATATATATATATATATATATATATATATATATATATATATATATATATATATATATATATATATATATATATATATATATATATATATTTATATATATATAATATATATATATATATATATATATATATGTATATATATATATATATATATATATATATCTAACGTTTTATTTGGGTATAATGACATATATATATAATATATATGTAATATATATATATATATATATATAATATATATATATCAGTGGCGTGCGGTGGTAAAGCGTCATGAGGAAGTGCGTTGTGTGTGTAGGTGTGTAGGTGTGTAGGTGTAGGTGTGTGTGTTATTTCCCACAATGTATAATCTTAAAACGGGCGTAACTTTTAAACTAACGGTTATAGAAACATTCTGAGACGATTTGCTGAATCAGTCGACAAAACTACATATAAAACATGCCTCATTTGCTTTGAAACAAAATACATTTTGACTAGTGATAATTGATGCAATTGAAATATAAAGTTTACTACAATCTTAAAGAAAAACTCTTCCCTCCTGTTCTTCTCAAGAAACTTCTGTACCACACCTCATCAATAAGGACGAACTAATTTTTAAGTTATCAAGAAAAGATTTTTCAGTTGGTAACAATGCTATTGAGATAGTCTTTCATGCCTCGGGAAAACCTATATGCTTTCATCTTCCGCAATGCTTAATGCACTAATTTAATTATTTTAATTATAAAAGGTTACCACCTAGAAAATTTTAATTAATATTTGAAATATAAAGCTTACCACCATCAAAACACTTTTAAAACTGAACGGTTTATAGCATGATTACTCTAATAAAAAAAAAAAAAAAAAAAAAAAATTCTTTCTCGTTTTTGTTTCAAATTTAATTTAATTAGAAAACGAGAATATGAACGACACATAAAATAAAAATTCGAAAATAAGTTTCTCTCGCTCGTTCATTGTATTTGCTTGCTGTCAAGTTTCAGCAAGCTTTCATAGCGTTTTGCCATGAAAAATTTTATGGGCGTTCACCTGTTTACTATATGTTAAACTTCTCAGAAAGTTACTCAAGCATCCTATTGGCTAGCGAAATTTTTATTCACGTTGGCTGCTCGAGAATGCAAATTAAATATAAATTTGAACTGATTGTTAAGCTTTGAAAGAAGAAGAATTTTCGACTTCTTTATTTTCAATCAAAATATCTACAATTTTTTTCCCTAAGCATGTACCGCATGCTAAGCAAGCAATAACGATTCACCCCTGCAGTACATATATATATATATATATATATATATATATATATATATATATATATATATATATATATATATATATATATATATAGCTCTGCTCTTTCTTTCATATATAGCTACAAAATATGTTATATATATATATATATATATATATATGATGTAGAAGATCTTCATTTAATGTAAGCAATCAAACCAGAGGTGGCTTCGTCCATCTGCCAGCATGATAATTAAGATCATTCCTTAGTTTCTCATCTAAGTCGATTGCAAAACACAGAAATATCAATCTTTCAGTTATAATATAAATGAACGTTATTAAGTTATTAGATCTATAGCATGTAACTATTATATATATATATATATATATATATATATATATATATATATATATATATATATATATATATATATATATATATACTCATATATATATATATATCTATATATATATATATATATATATATATATATATATATATATCATATATATATATATATATATATAATATATATAAATATATCATATATATTAATAATATAATAGTATATGTAATAACAATATATGTAATAATATATATATAATATAATATAATAATAATATATGTATATATATATATATATATATATATAAATATATATGATTATAATAATATATGTAATAATAATAATATAATAATAATATATGTAATAATAATATATGTATAATAATAATATAATATATATATATATATATATAATAATAACAATATATATATATATATATATAAAGAAATATAATAATATATATAATAATATGTATAATAATATATGTAATATATATATATATGTATAATAATAATATGTATAATAATATGTAATATAATATAATATGTATAAATATATATATATATATATATATACCATAGCATATATATATATATATATATACTCTTCATATGTAATATATGTATATATATATGTATATATATGTATATGTAAAAATATATATATATAGCAATATGTAATAATAATATATATGTATATATATATATAATAATAATATATATGGCATATATATATGCATAATAATAATATACAATATGTATATAATATAATATATAATAATATTATATATATATGCTGTTTATATATAATAATAATAATAATATATATAATATATATATATAATAACAATAATAATAATAATAATATGCATATAATAATAATAATATATATATATATATACTGTATGTAATATATATATATATATATATATATATATATATATATAGCTGTTTACAAGATCTTTGGTGCAATATTGCCTATAAAGGAGCAATTTACAGTATTTTATAGCTTTTTATTCAATTCTATATATTGGGGTTAGGATATGAAGGAATCATGTTTTGACTGGAGGACGCTTCATTGTCTGCTGAGAATTAAAGGACCGTAATGGCATATTGGATATGCAGGTTCATTACATCTTAAACCAAATCTTTGTCTCCTTAAAATTCAGTGTTCCCTGGTATCTGTTATCTTGTTTTTCTAGATAGAAACGACTCTTATTGGGAATGGAAAAATTCTCGTTTCCCTATCACTCAATCTAATTTTTAATCACTTCACTTGAAGGAAATTCCCTGACCTCCTTGGTTCTCCTACTATTGAAAATTTCTCGCCTTTTCCAAAACACATCTTTATGCTCCATTCCTTTGGGTTTCCTCCTTCTTTTTGCTTATTCATATCTAATTTTTTCTTAGATCTTTCCATATGTGAACTTTCTCATTTTCTGTTTATTGTGCAGTTCCTGAAGATTTTGTTCTATCTTAAACTTTATTCTTATTTTTCTCCAACAATCTTCTCATTTCCACCTCTAACTTTATTCATGAGTATTGTGCTGATATTGGTAACTCCACACTAGTTCGCTGAGGTGCATTCTTCTTTCCTGTCACCTCTGTTCTGTGGAATTCTCTTCCGTCTTCTGTGTTTCCTGCTGAAATTATTCTCCCTCACTTTAAAGTCTGCGTCCGTGCTCATCTGAGTAATTTGCGTTAGATGAACTTTTGAGGAGCATAACACCCCCTTTTTTGAATAGGGCTCTGCCCGTGAGTGGTGGGGACAACTATAAATGAAAAAGAAATAAAAAAAAATACAGCATTAAAAAAACAATTTCTAACTGTACTTACCATTGAAGCTGACCTCTTTGACTTGCAGGTATGGATGAAGGGGAGGATAAAAGGGAAGGAGGTTATTGCTCGGAAGGGGAGTACTCTTCCAAAAGAATTTTAGGAACATTAAGTTCTGGAGTTTTTTTTTCTCCTGACACAGTCAACAGCCCACTAGAACTAGGTTTTGATTCACTTAATTTTTATTTTTGGCTAAAAAATTTATCAAGTGTGGTTTGTTTTTGATTTTTGTAAAAAAAAAAAATGCTCTTAAATACGATACGCAAGAAGAATCATTTCAAAAATTGTTTGAACCTCTGAACACTTCTTCAAAATGTCCTTTATTTCTTCATTAGATAGCAAGCCTATAGACTCGGCTATTGTGAATCATCAAAAGCTGTAGAAACCTCTTTCAATGCACTTGTTGTGTTTAGGTCATGCTTATGTTGAACT
>JABUQX010002454.1:0-2500 GCA_015478945.1 Trachelipus rathkii | reverse complement strand
TCTTGTTCCTGTTCTTGTTCTTGTTTTTGTTTTTGTTCTTGTTCTTGTTCTTGTTCTTGTTCTTGTTCTTGTTCTTGTTCTTGTTCTTGTTCTTCTTGTTCTTCGTGACATGTATTCTTCTGACTCTTCCGGTATTAATATTATTATTAGTAATTATTATTATTATTATTATTATTATTATATTATTATTATTATTATTATTATTATTATTATTATTATTATTATTATTATTCAATCGTTACATTATTATTATTATTATTATTATTATTATTATTATTATTATTATTATTATTATTATTATTATTATTATTATTATTATTATTATTAGTATTGTTATTATTTTAGTTATTATTATTATTTTACAGTTATTACTCAGCTATTATGGGATTCGAAACCGAGAGCTTTAAAAGCTATGCTTGAAACTTTCTTTTTTGGGAAAGTGGATGGCTTAGTGGATAAAGCTCTCGGCTGCTGTTCACTCAGCGACGCGGAGTCCAGCGTTCGTATCCTGCTGAGGGAGAGTAAAATCTCCTGTGACTCATTTAATACTTAAATGAATGAGTCCATTTAAATGAATGAGTCACAGAAGATTTTACTCTTCATCAGCGGGATTCGAACACTGGACATCCGCCGTTGCTTGAGGGTAACAGTAACCGGCGCTGTATTCCACTAAGCGATCGCACGTCCCATAAAGAGACGCTTCCAAACTTAGTTTTTAAAGCACCCGGTTTTCTCATCCCATAATTGCTGAGTACTCAAAGGCCTGGCCCCCATCTCAAAGGCCTGGCCCCCATTATTATTATTATTATTATTATTATTATTATTATTATTATTATTATTATTATTATTATTATTATTATTATTATTATTATTATTATTATTATTATTATTATAGTATTATTATTTTATTTACCCTTAATTTTATACGAATATGGATGCATTATAATAAATTACTTAATTATATATAAGTTAATAATATTACTGTTTTAAGTATTTTTATCAATAAATAATTGTTAACGTTTCATTATTATTATTGTTATTATTATTCTTATTATTATTAGTTAATATTATTATTATTATACCTGTATTATTATTATTATATTATTATTATCATCTATATATTATTATTATTATTATATTATTATTATTATTATTATTATTATTATTATTATTATTATTATTATTATTATTATTATTATTATTATTATTTTTTTTTTTTTTTTTTTTTTTTATTTTTTTTATCAGTATATTTACATTATTACTATTTTTCTTTATTTATTACAATGTGTCGTATTACTATTATTTTGGGCTCAATGGACGAAAACGTCCCCCTAGTAGCCCTTTTCTCTTCTATTTATTATTATTATATTTAATTCTGTAAGCATAACAATGTATTATTTAGTGAGAATAAAGTATTTTTGATTTTGGTTTTTTGATTTGATTATTAATTATTATTATTATTATTATTATTAATTTATTATTATATTATTATTATTATTATTATGATTATTATTATATTATTATTATTAAGACCTATTAGTATACTAATTATGATTATCATTATCATAATGGCTTTTATTTTTATGTTTTTTAAATTATTATTGTTATTTTACAGTAATTATTATTATTATTTTATTAATAATTAATATTATATTATTTTTATTAAAAAAGGAAAATATTATTATATTCACCTCATTATTATTATTATTATTTTTATTATTATTATTATTTTAAATACAGTATTCTTTTCTGTAAAATCCTTTACAGTATTTATTATTAATTATTATTATTATTATTATTATTAATTATTTTATTATGATTCTTATGAATATTATTTTTTTATATATTATTATATTATTAGTATTATTAATTTGTAGTATAGTAGTAGTAGTAGTAGTAGTAGTCAGTAGTAGTAGTAGTAGTATAAATTATATATTTTAATATAATTATAATTATTTATTAAAATTATAATTATCATCATATAATACTAATTATAATAATAATAATAATTATAATATATAATTATAATGATAATTGAAAATATAATATATGAGCAAAATTAATTAATTAATTATAAAGAAAGTGGGTGTGATAATATAATGATAATTAATTATAGATAATTATAAGTTAAGTATGATATTATGGCGATGAAGGAGTTAGTCGTAGTGTATAATTGTAAGGATTAAATGGTATAATTGATAATGTATGTAGGATTATAATTTAATTATAATGGATATATGGTATAAGTGGTGGGTTAGTAATGTGTAATTATACATTATATGATGGGGGTGTATGATTAGATTATTATTGGATTATTATTATTATTATTATGTATGTGGTAGTATGTATATATTATATTATAGATTTATTATATTATTATTATTTTTTATTATTTATTATTAATAATTATTATATTATTTTTATTATTATTATTATTATTAAGCATTATTTTATTTAATATTATTATTATTATTATTATTATTATTATTATTTTATTATT
>JABUQX010002453.1:15000-33748 GCA_015478945.1 Trachelipus rathkii | reverse complement strand
AGAGAGATGGGGCGTATTTAGGTGCTAAGAATTGATCAAAATGGAGAATGATACGTGAATGAGATGATTGTGTGGTGTGATGAAAGGAAATAAATGAGAGATAAATGAAAGTATGCGTTGAGAACTGTTTTGTGTCATTGTGGAAAGGAATGCGATGACTGGTCGGTTAGGTTAAGGGGATGTATATTGGTGGTGTGTGTGTGTAGTGTGGATGGTGGGGATGTGTCTAGTCGTGTGTGCAGGTGTAGTGTTGTGTGTGTGTGTGGAGTGTGTCTTTGTAATGTGTGGTGTTGTATCTGCAGGATAAGTTTTTGTTGTTGTGAGTGTGGATGTTAGCTTCTATCCATTGTGCATTGTACAGATTCAAAAATAGAGAAAGGATTTCTGTTATATAGAGGAGCATGTCTGGGAGGAGAGAAATGTATTCTCTGTCCGAGGCGAAAAAGAAAAGGTCATACATAGGTAGGTGAAGATCGGTTTTGTAAAGGGGGTAAAGGTGTGCAGCACCTGGCCAAGGTTAACTTCCTACATTGACTGAGATGATGTCGCGGGTGGTGCTAATGTGGGGCTCGATATCTTTAAAGGTAGGATTTTCTGGACGACTGCGAGAGTTCTCAACTACACGAGGTGTATTATGGCAGACAGGGGCGGTAATGGCTGGACGTTGTCTTTTCTTCCTTGTCATAAGTTCTTACTAAACTACTTCTTCTTTCCCGCGTGCATTCTTTCTACGGGGCGAGTTCCCCCAGCTCTTGTCGGAACAGAAATGTGATATGATGATTTATATATATAGATATATATACTTAATTATAATATATAATATCATATGTTTATCTATATAAGTTCGGATAATCAGGTAGTATAGGCCGAGGCTATATATATTAACTAATTTATATATATATATTTTAGATGCACTATAATATAGGTAATTTTGATATGTCACCCTATATTACTATCGCAAGCTCCAAATTCGCTCATCAAACGCTTGTTCACTTGTTTCACCTGATAAACAATAAACATTGAAAGATGTACAAAATTAAATAAATACGTATAAATTGTAAGCGTATTTTTACGGAAATTAGTTTTTAGAACTCGCCAATAATGAGATTAGCGGACTGTCGTATAGACTCAGCAATGAACAAATAACTTATTAGCGATAGACTCAGCTAATTTGCCGTATAGCGTAACTGGCGAAGAACAAAGGTTGCGCGAATGCCGGAATTCCGAATAGCGGACTTGGCCGAAAACAGAAAAATATCTGAATTCGCCGGAGATGCGATACGGCGGACTGGCCGAAGCAGAAAAAAGTTGCGCGAAGTTCGCGAACACTACGCGGAATTGCCCCACAAAAAGTCAGCCAGGAAATTCAGCACGAATCTGCGGACTAAAAAACAAACGTGCGTGTGCCCACCTGCTGCGATAATCTATATAGTTAATCAACATATATACTATCATACTTACTATACTATATCATACTATATATGCTTAGTATATTCATACTAACAGTATACTATCACTATATACCTCATATAGCTACTTATATATACTTATAATATATATATTACTATCTATATATATATATATTCATATAGGTATATATATTATATATATGTTATGTAGCGCTATCTAATATCCTAATACTAATACTATATATCTATAGATACCTATATAATAATATAGTATACTATATCCAACTTTTAAACTTTTGAGCTCCTCAAAAATTTTATCACTGTGTCATCCAAATAAAAATTTCATCCTATTTATAATTAATATTTTTATTTAATACTATTTTTATTTTAAGTATCTATTAACTGTGAAACAAATCTAATGTCGTGTTCTCAATTTAAATTTCTTCAAAAATTTTCGACATGTTATCCTTTAAAGAATTGTGAAAACGAACGTGAATCGAAAACAAAGTTTTGGGATAGGAACTTTAGATTTTTTTAAAAAAATTGGCATCAATTTTATTGCATGATTTAGAGATAAGCATTTCAAATACCGCATATAGTAATAAGCAGTCCATGATTGCAAAATATGTAATAATTGCGTTCCCTTAAAAAAAAAAAAACAAAAAAAAAAAAAAAACAAAAAAAAAAAAAAGGTTTTATTACATATAAATATATTTGAAGGTGCCATTCATTTCTTCCCGTATTCAAGTCGGGTAGCGAGAGGGACACTGGTATTTCACCACCAAGATGGTGCCCTATGAAATATCATTCCCGATGGAAGTTATCTTATGCAACACCATTTCGGTCATTCATCAACCTTAATCATAAAAACTCATCTTCATATTCCCAAGTAAAGAATCTTTCCGCTTTCATTGTCGGCAATCACTTAATCAGATTTTCATGCTTTGTAACTATATATGTGTACAAGTTAATCAGAATGGAAACATTGAAAAATGAGGAAAAATAAGGGCAGATTGAGCCCCAACTCAAAAAAATCCCCACCCTTAAAAAATTTCCAAACTTTATCAAAGGGCTCTACGAATTTTACAAAAATATGGTATAGTCTACGGCGCACTTCAGACTTATGTTAAACCAAAAAATAATATTAATAAAAAAAATAATAAAATAACAATCTACTCTCTTATTAGATAGAAAAAAAAAACAAAAATTTTTTGTTTCATGTTTCCCAACCTACATCTAACTACATTATTAGATAGACTTGACCCGAGTACTCGCAGATCAAGTTTTTTCTATTATGTGTGGGTTGAAACAGTTCTGCTCGTTCAGGCCATTGCATAGCGCAGATTCACCCACCGACTCACGGGCTCAGGGACCTTTCGGAGGGGACTAGGAAATACGAAATATAGAAAACCAACCATCCAACGCCTAAGCCTTATACGCCAATATCTCTCGAGATGAGCTCAAAACGTGGATTTTTTAAGAGAGGAATGATTAATTAGAGTTGGAAAACCACGAATAAGGCAAGGAGTGTCCACAGAGAGAAGAAGTGTGCTGGACAAGAAAGAAGCCACCCACATGACCGAACTAATCTGGGGTTTCCAATACTTACGCAAATTCATCGGCGAAGCCACACAGGCACCTCTTGTTGCTACCGTAGGCGACGCCAAGGGTGGTGGAAAGTGCGTAAAGGTCAACCGTCCCCCGAAGCATCTGCCGTTAGTAGTACCTAAGGCTGGCTTTCCAATTCAGAAATCTGAACTACCTTGAAAGTTTCTTGTAGGCCATCATTGATTACTCATGAATCAAGCTACTGTGTTTTATGTGTTTTTTTTATCCAGTTTTTTTTTGTTTTTTACGTGTTTTATGTTGTCGTAAAGACATTTATTATCTTCTTGCCTTTGGCTATTTTTTTCGCTCCGTATATCTACAGTCATCGGCCCTATTTGCTGAGGGCAACTCTCTCTAGGTAATTGCTACCTACTACCCCGAAGAGGAACCTCGGCCACCCCGGGCCTTCCTTGTGGCGGCTTAGCGCTATACCGATTGAAACACAGTGGTGGCAGTCAGCTACAGATTATATGGATACTTATTATCAAAGCAGGTGCGACTCCGTTATGTTTATGACAATTATATTAATATCCGCCAGTGTTTAACCCATCACGATTAGTAGGTAGTAAATAGTAAATTTAAATCCCATACCAATGTCTTATCTTACAAATGTATAACTATATAAATAACTATATAAACTATATTAAACTCTTTAATAATTAACTATATACATAAATATTTTTTAAGTATAGTTATAGTTTTTATTGCAACTAATAAATTTCGAAATTGAAAGTTTTTATTTAAGCAACCGGAAGGGTTGAAAAATATGGGGGAATAAAATACGGAACGAACAGTCCCGTAACGTCTCTCTTCTACCAAACATCTCTCCTGAACAGCACATACCTCTTATTCTTAACATTTCAATTCTATCGCTTTCTCCTCCCCCCTCCAACAATATTTCGTAACCTTTTCGTTTCCCAAAACTGAAAACTTTTTATATCTTAAATATTTAATACCAGATACTTGTTCCTATAATAAATTTACACTCGAACAATTTCATTTTTTACCTTCCTGAATAATTTCCCTTTTAGATACAAACATGCAGACCTTTTTTCTACACATTTTCCCCCATCTTTTTCAAGCCTAGTGACATCCTCCTTCTTTCAACTCTCTAAAGCGTCTAATACTATATCATCTAGTACTAAACGAGTGTAAATTTTGACTAGCCTTTCAAAAATACCTGTTTTAAGCTTTCTAACCCGATTCGACGTTCTCCCTGACGTTTTTAGCTGTGCACTGACTATTCATTTACTCTGACTTTAACCAAGAAAGATAATTTCTTCAGTTCCTTCTTCTTGGTAACAGCTCTTTCAAACTCAAATAATTACAATTCACGATAGTTGTACGTTTTGTATGCAGCCCACCATCAGCAGTATCATTGAGCAAATAGTAGAGCGTTGATCTCCAGCAATTAGCCTCATGTAGAGTCATATCATCACCTGTTCCAATTCATCCCTATTCTAGCTTACTATACTCATAAAGAATTTTTAATTAACGCATGAGACAATAATCACCACCCGGCTTCCCACCTACTCTTATTTGAGACCATAACTCTCTCTCTATTAATTTTGTTTCTATAGACATGCTTTATTCTCATTTTTACCATTCTATTCCATTTACCTCCATAATATTCTACTAATTTTCAATAGCGTCCGCATTTGTGATTCTGTATGTAACCTTTTCCAACATCAAGAAGTAAAAATGTCTGTTTTTCTTCTTTTTCCTGATTACTTACTGACCATGCCAGATTTTTAAAATACAACACCTGACTTATTACTCCTCGACCATACCCGCATAAACTCATATTATCTACACAAAATAGTATTATGAAACTTTTCACAAAGATATACTGCTAAGATTCACATCGTATTAATATGTATTTGCAAGAAATTTTTTCCATAGCTACCCAGGATAGTTCTACTAACATAATATACTCACATTGTGTATACCCTTCCTATTTTCGGGTTGGTATGATTTAAAAATTGATATAACCTTTGATGGGTATGTATTAGTACAATTACTCATTGCAACTTTTTTCTTTGTTTGGGCCAGTACAATACCTGTAGTTCCAAGTTTTGCCAAACAATTTGAGATTGCAAATAATGGGAAGGAGATAAGTAGATAATAATAGTATATAATATTATAATAATATAATAACTATAATCAATAAAATAATAATAATAATAATAATAATAATAATAATAATAATAATAATAATAATAATAATAATAATAATAATAATAATAATAATAATAATAATAATATCAGGTAAAACGAACTTTCATTTAAATTGGATGCTGCAGGGTGACGTAGATGTCAATGACGTCCATACCTTGAAAATACAAATTTTGGCGCGGTTCCTCGCGAAAGCAATACTCGCATCTATAACCTTTGAGAAGAAAAAGAAGGCAATGGCACTCACAATCTTTGCGTGTCTAAGATAATTCCATTTATCCAGGTAAGTTTTGAGGCATTCTTATTACTAGAACTACATCCTTATTGACTATTATTACAAACGGAAGGTGAGCTCCGCCCACATACGACACTTAGTGTGTCGTGGCATGTTGAATTGTGTGTTCCCGATGGATTTTATCTTTTTTCTAAAATGTATAAACATTTCTTGCAAATTAGTCAATTTCAAAAGCTCAGCCAAGTAATGGACTGGTTTACTGAAGTAGTCTTGTGGTTTATCATTACGATTTATCCTTCAGACATCATATTATCTAAAATTATAGCGCTATTCTAAATTAAAATCATATTTCTGTATATTACCACTCGATGAGAAAGATTACCTTCATATTTCGTAACAGTTACATCCGTATTTTTAAATATTACATCATATTTCTACTTACATCATATTCTTCCCCTACAGTCATATTTTCCTTATTTAACGATCATATTCTAATATTACATTCATGTTTCTAATATTGCAAATCATATTTCTACATATGTACATATATTTCTAACGCTTACATCATATTTTTAAATACACACATATTTCTAAAATCCCATCACTATTTAATTACATAACATATTTCTAACATTACATCATATTTCTAACATGTTTCAGTAAGTTTAATGATTCGGAAAAGGTCACTAGCATCAATAAGGTCAAGAATTTGTTTATAGAAGTTGTAAATTTGCTTTTTAATGAGTTTATATCAAGAAGTGCATATGGCAGTGACGGAATCTTCATGGAGGCTTTTTAAACAATTGTTCTTGCCATGGTGCACCATGACCAATTATTGTGTTGAACACCCATACACTGATAATTATTGTCCCAGAATAGTCAAAAACATTTGATCTCTCCTTACATATTTAACAGCATGAACTCATCAAACTTAATGCCGAAAGAGAAGCAGCTCAGATCTGTCATCCATTATTAATATTTGTCTTCGCTTTAACCGTCATTTTGGGGCCAAATGTCTTAACAGGAAAATGGTCGACAGGTCAAACTGTCAACGACAAGCATCAAAAAAATTCCCGTACAGCCCGCCGCAGCCTGTTAGCGGATAACAGTCTCATGTGCCTGGTTAGGTTGAGGTATAAATTATTAAGTTAGGTTAGAGTTAAGTTTTGTTTGCGATTCGTTAAAAGGAACTCTAAATAACCAGTTTGTCGACAATTTGGTATTAGCCTTTCCTCATGTTTTCTTTAAAGTGTTTAGAAGTCATTATTGTAGAGATATTTGGAAACTCCCTAAAATTTCTTGTTAATTTCCTTTTTCTTCTCTCTGATCTTATATAATTTTTATATATATTCTCTGGGTAATAAGGGCCCATGCAAAAAACCAAAGACGAGGACTATCAAATTCCATTAGATTAGGGGAAATTTCCCATCCAAATCCATTTCAAGTGCCGACATGCCCAGATACATGATGTTGAAAGTGTGGCAACTCAAAAAAAGGTGTCTTGGGATATTAGATAAAGAAAGTGTGTTCCAGACTTTACCAGTGTAGTACATGTAGTCATGTAGATTGAAGCATAACTTGTCACGTCTCGGGGTCACACGATTGGCATAGAGAAAGGATGAGTTACGATAGATTAAGATAAAAAAATTTTGTCTGTCGACGTTTGACATCAAGAAATTGATTTCTAATATTTTTCCCTTTTTCAGACCTATTCTTATTTTACCAGCATCTTCCTAATCCATGTTCAGGTCGTATCTATAGAAGCTACTGTAGATGGCCATATCGTACATCCTTTAAATTATAAATACGTCGTATTACCTCTAGAGGTTCTGTTCTATCTAATTCCTTCATATTGCTTTAAAACTAATGATAATCATACTCACCCATCATCATTTACACATCTTTTTTTTCATTTTATATCTACGCACTTATCCAATCTTTCTGAGTCACAGCATTTTAACTTATCGAAATTTACAGGACCCCACGGCTCACAAAAGAAAGCTGCCCCGCACTGGTACGAAATTTAACCGTGATTTTAACAACAACGCGACTGCTTTTTAAACTAGTAGCCTTCTATCTTAATTCCTTTCGATTCAATCTTTCTCATTGCATCTTCGCTTGATATTGTTAAACCATCTAGAAATATTTGGCTCTAAAATTCTGGTATACAATGATTTTGGTTTCAAATACTTATGGGAAATCAAAACTATATTCAACATCTTTGATTAGCTTTTACTGTCACATAGATATCTTAGCTCTTCGTGTTTTATGGCAATCTAATTATACATGGTCCTGATTATATCCCCAATTTTCACTGTTTCTTTTTTTCTTTTCTTTCTTACTTTCAGTTGGACGATCGACTCCCATCCTTCATACTCCTTTATGCATTTTGAAAGATGAAATATTAGGCGGGTGTCTTTGAAGTAACTTATAGTCGCTCTTTCACAAATGGACAAAGAAATTCGCTGAATAATTCCAAATGCCTCGATAATCAAGTTCCCTTAATCATTATACTCGATCACAATTTCTCACATAGATATAACTACCTTTCTTACCTTATTTATAAATATGCCACCACACTACATATATATAATATATATATATATAATATATATATATAACTATATATATATATATTATATATATAATATATATGCATATATATATAATTAATATGTATTATATATTATATATTATATATATAATATAATTAGTATATACTATACGGTGGGCACTTGCTGGGCAACTTTTGCCGGCCCAATTGCAATCGCAATTATCTCGGTTGCGGTTGCGATCGCGCCGCAATTATTTTGAATGAGTTGGCCGAATTGGCTTCAGGCGACAGCAATTATTTTAAGGCAAAATGTACACCGCAGATCGCACCTGGCAAACTTTAAAATAATATAGAAAAATACAAACATCCTATATGTTTATTCCTGGATTTGTAATTTTACGACAAATAAACGCTATCTGTTATTAGATTTTTATTATTATATTATATTATTATTATTATTCGATATTGATTATTCATTATTATTGTTATTTTAGTATATTATTATTATTATTAGTTATTATTAATTATTACTTATTTATATTAGTTAGTTATTATCATATTATTATTTATTTATTTTATATTATGTATTATTAATTATTATTATCTTATTATTATTAATTATTATGACATATTATTATTAATTGCCTGTATTGATATTATTAATTATTCTTGATTATTATTATTATTATTATTTAGTTATTATTTTAAAAAAAATATCCGTTTAGGTCATTTGATTTTTGTTAGAGGAATTTCATTTGAATGTTAAAATAAAAACCAACCAACCAGTATTCATCCTCAGCATTTTTTGTTTTTTAATGTTTTAGCAGATTTATTCCGTATGGAGGGTGCAAGAAAGCTTTTGTTTAATCTTATGCATTGACATGTTTCTGATTATTCTATTTTGAATGTGCTTAGTGTTTCTAATAGCACTCTGATTGATGGATACGACCTTACTATCCGAAACGTTCTGATTAAGTAATAAAATAAAAAATGTCTGGATTTTTTAGTTGCTGTATACGCTTTTATCCTATAATATATATATATTATATATATATACACTAATAGCTAGTATATTAGTATATATATATACTTATATATCACTACTTATATAGTACTTTATTTAATCAATAAAAGTAGAAATCGCCCGTATATATATATATATAATATTCATATATAATATTACTTTATTAATATATTATATATAATATATAATATATCTATATATAATATATATATATGATATATATATTTATATATATATTACTATATAACTATATATAAATATACTATATATAACTGCGTTTTTTTCTTGGCACTTTGATCTGGCCGATTGGGGGCCCTTTGAGTTGCTTCTACGCTAGCTATAATTGGAATGACTGCTTTGAATCTGGTGACCGCTTCGGCTTCTGTCGATAAGGTGGAAGCTGTAATCTTTGATGGAGGATGAGTAGGTTCATTCCTAAATCTTTCTCTAAATCTTTCTTCCTCATAATCCATGTTCAATGTGCTCTGCTCTCCGGTGGTCATATTCAGGCTAGAGCAGCATGTGCTTATTCGGGGTGGAAAAATTCTCGCTCTTCTAACACTCTTGCTAATTTTCATCAGCTAGAAATCGTTGCAGAGATACTCTTTCTCGAGCAAAGCGGGCTTTCATCAAAAGATAAGTGCGCTACACCTCCCTGATGTCCTACTGATAAACTCTCTTCTGCGCCTCTTGCCAACAAGACATCCTCTAACACTTCTGTAAATCTGTCTTCCTCCTACTTTATTCTATCTGTTGTAATCTTGTTGCATAATTCTCTCAAGCTGAAAAGGACAATTCTTCGGCCTCCGTATTTTCCTCTAACGTCAACATATACGATTTGGTAATCCCTCCTCCTCCTCCTTTCTTTCTCTCAGGTAGCCTATGTCTTTGAATGTGATTACTTTGATCGGGTGCAATGGGCATCTGAAATCTATGAAGGGTAGGAAGGCGCGGTGGGCATGGCATTCTCCCTTAGTTTGATGGAAGGTATGCTTTCGTGCGTGAACGGCCCTTCTGTTCAACTATATTCTCTAGTGTCCCTCAATACTTTCCTCAGTGTTGGAAGCCGCACATGTTCACCTGCTTTCCGAAAAAAAAGGGAAGCCGCTTCTGAATCCTTCCTAACTATCCGCCCTAACTATGTCTCTCACTTGTATTCTACTCTAAGATCTTTGAAACCTTCTCAACTCTCCTTTTCTAGATCATCTGGAGTCTCATTCACTTTTTCCGATTAAGCCCATACGGCTATCTCGGGAGTCTCGCCAGGTCTAACCTGCGATATACTGTTACCTATCTCCCACACTGATCTTATGGTTTTCCCCGCCATAGGATTTACGGAGAGACTTGCGTGTGGTGCGCTTGACATATCCATAGGCATTTGACCGGGTATGACACGAATCACTGCTCTCCAAACTCTCTCCTTTGGGTTTCCTCCTTATTTGCTTACTTATGTCTGTTTTTTTTAAATCAAACCAACTGATCGGCTGTTTGATTTTCACTGTCAAAAAGTGGTGTTCCTCAGGGTGTCTTATCTCCTACTACTTTAGTTACCTTAACTTTTCATTAATGAATTTCTTCACCTGCACATCTAACGTCTATCCACTCATATGCGCCGATGACTCGACCCTCTCAAATTCTTCAACTCATATTTGCAATTCTTCTCCTTCGTTTTTCTTCTAGAATTGCTTCTGTCTTAATCCTGTTCCGAATTTCTTTATTACTCGTCATATCGTGCGAATAGAATTTCCGTGTGGAGTAGTCTCCAACTTGTGAAATTCAAAGTTTATTTAAGAAGACCAAACTCCTACAAATCTCGCCCTCTCTAAAACACCTTCTAACGTTCCTATCTCTCTTTCGACGTTTCTCTCGTCTCTCCTTGACAATATAAACATCCTTGGCTTAACATAAAACAAAAAACTGTCTTGAAGCCTCACATCACAACGGTTGCTAGGCGGCTCAAGCAAACTGGCGAGTTCGTATTTAGGCTGCGAAGACTTCTTTCTCCTTCTGGTTGCTCCAGCTACAACAAGGGCCTCATCCACCCTTGTATGGACAACTGCCCTAATATCAGGGGGGGGGGCTCTGTTTCACCCAGCTTTTTTGATAGGGTTGAGGCACAGTGCCAAAAAGCTCATCAATAACTGTTCCTGCACTTTCCCAGTTCACTTGCCCTTATCTTTAGGCGCGATGTTGGTTGCTTTATCTCTTTTCTAGTATCTACCCCCCCCAGCGGCAGGTGCTCGAGGACCACCACTCGCGTACCACCGACTTTACGACGCCCTCGTCGCAGTAAAGGGGTGCTGTCTTCGGCGCACTGAGTTTTGTGTTCGATATTGGAACTCCAGCGCATTTTTTCCCGCTGCGGTGCTTCCTTCATTTCTGCCACGGTCCTGTCTGAGGACTATTCTACGTTCCAATCTTTCTGTGCTTTCCTGCTGAATTTACAATCTCTCTCACTTTAAAAGCCGCGTCTGTGTGCTCACCTGCGTAGTTTGCGTTAGTTGATGAATATCTGTGGGCGTGCAAACACCCCCTCCTTGAATAGGGCTCTTGAAGAGGGTGAGTGGAAGTGACAACTGTTAATATCATATATATATTATATATATATATCACTATATTAATATATATATATATATATATATAGTATATATTATATATATATTATTATATAATATATATATATATATATATATATATTATACTATTTATATATACTAATATTAATTTTTAATTCAACTTCAAAGAGTAAACATCACGCATCCGCATAACCGCCCGATCCCGCACTTGGTCCTCATGCTGACTATTAAGATCCACATTCACCCGCATCCTCTATCTCTTTAAGGATCCCGCATCCGCATACACCGCGAAGGCCGCAAACAGTCAAAAATTTTGCCATGCGGTCCATCACTAACAACTATATATAATATATATAGACTAACTATTATATATATTATTATAACTAATAGTATATATATATTATATAATTATATATATAGTCAGTACGTAAACGTATCTATTATATAGTTCATATATATAAATATATATATATATATAGTATCATTTGCTCGCGGAAATTCAATTAATTCTGCTTGTTTTTAGTATATTTAACGCTCAACTACGTTCCGTGTTGCGAATTGCGGGCTTGCGACCGGCAATTCGCGGTCTAAATCTATACCGCGCAATTGGCGTTTTGAGCGGTTGCGATCGCAATAGTTTCTTTACGAATGCGGATTGCGATTGCGCCGCAATTAATTTTGGGTTAGAGTTTTTGCCAACACTGTATATATATAGTATATATATATATATATATATATATATAGTATATTATATATATAATATATTATAAATATAAATATATGATATTATCTATATATATATATATATATATATAATAAATATATATGATATATGATATATATATATATATAAATATATATATATATATATATATATAATATATATATATATATAATATATATTATATCTAATATTATATATATATACTATTATATAATAACTATATATATAATATATATATATATATTATATATATATAGTATATATTGTTTAATAGACAGAATTCTGGATCCCGAAGCTCCCCAAAAGAAATTTGAGGAACCCTTCAGGACAGTTTCCGAGATAGAGTGCAAGGAGATAAGTGTCGAGAATACCGCGTTGACAAGATGGTATTCGGCCCAATCTGGCTGTCTGCCTGCTTTTTGCTGTGTTCCGTCGTCCCGTCAGTCTTGCTAAAGTCAGCACACTCGCTCTGTTGTTTGTCGTGCAGCTTTGTTCAGGTTATCTTTCCTGCTCCGTCTGCAGCTCTCTATCAGCCATTCCTGTTTTTTTTCCGATTATCTGACCTTTAATTCCTGTGTGTTTGATTCTTCTCAATTTCACCTTTCAACTACTACTACTACTACATACTACTACTACTACTACTACTACTAACTTACTAACTAACTACTACTACTTACTACTTACTATAGAAATAATAATAATGAAGTATGAATTAATGAATAAATAATAATAATAATAATAATAATAATAATAATAGTAAAATAATCAATAATACTCAAATAATATAATAATAATAATATATAATAATATAATAAATAATAATAATAATAATAATAAATCAAATATAAATTAAGAGTATAATAAATAAATAAATAGGCAAATAATCAATTTTATAAAACTTGTTACTAGGGAGGCAAATAGAACAAGGAAGGTATCGAACTGTCCCAGTGGTTTGCCCACCATTAAAATTTCTGCTGATTTCAGCGTATCCTCAAATAGAGACCAAATCAAAAGGACAAAGATTTTTAATTCATTTTTTTGTAATTGACACGAATGGCGGAGAAGAAGATCTACTGGAAACCATTTTAACTCTGAAATCAATTCAAGTTGGGGTAATGTTTTTTGTTTTATTTTTATTTTCTTATTATATTTGTTTAATATATGAAAATTAGAAAATTCAAAACCTTGTCAAAATAGTTGACTGTCTCATATTGTGTTAAAGGAATAAGCTATTTTTGTTTCTTTGTTTTTTTGTTTTGTTTTGTTTTTGTGGTAGATCATTAATAATAACATTTATTTTAATTTATAGTATTAAATGAATGTATGGTACACAAGCATTTGTCTACGGAGGGGGGGATCCCAGACCCGTGAGTGCTGTAAAAATAATAAATTATTGCTTCAACATCTTAAGTTTATATAAGACTATAAAAATTATATAAGAAAGAACCATATGGCAGTAAATATGCTTTAAATATGAAATTTGAAAAATTCAAAAACTTTTTTTTTGCTCATTTTTCAAACTTTTTTTACGTGTTTCTTTCTTTACATATCATTTGAAAAATTTCATATAAGTTTCATGAAAATCAGCAAAAATTGGTTAGTGTCATTAGAATTATAATTACGTCCATAGACAAATGTTATATAAATATGAAATATTTAGGCCTATTATTTCATATTTAGCATGCTTAAAAGCAATGTTTTCCCACTGAAAATTAATAAATATATTATTTACTACTAAGGATCTAGATAAATACCTTACATCGAGATAAAATGAGTATGTAAATGAATGGAAAAATATATCGGAGAAAATGGGGAGACAATTAAAAATTTATTTTTTGGAATGTAAATGCATGGCAAGCAAATATGTATCAGCCTACTACCTGAGCCATTAGTGGTGGTTAACTAAAACAATATACTTAAAAAAAAAAAAAATTTGGTGAGTAATATCGTGGATAGGATAGATAAAGAGATTGAAGATACAAATGTCAATTCAAATGTGATAGTGCATGTGAAAACAAATGATATATGACATAGAAGGTCAGAAAAATGACTTAATAGCAGGTTATGGGAGATTGATTCATAATATGAAAGCTAGTGGAAGAAGGTGAATGATTTCTGGGAGCTTACCTAGGTTAAGTGCAGGTCAGGAATGGGGAAGCAGGGCTTTAGGTATTAATAAAAGGGTTAGGAAATTATGTATTTCAGAAGATTATTGGTTTTTGAATCTTTGGAGTTAGTTTCTGGACAAAGATCTTTTTTCAAAAGACAGAGTTCATTTGAGTCGTAGAGGTAATGAGCTTTTCAGTGCCAGTTTGGGGACTTGTCTATCAAGAAACTAAGTAAAGTTAGGGGTGATGGACTAAATCTTGATACGGATAATTATAGAAATGGTAACTGTAATGGTGGTGGAAGAAATAAAACTAGGTTGTTATAGACTTAAATTAAGGAGATAGCAATACAAGTAAAGGCATTTCGAATATCAAATGCTTCTATACAATTGTTCCTAGCCTTAGAAATTATAAAATGTTACGAAAATAAAATTTACTAGACTTTGCAATTTTGGCATTGCTGAATCCAAAAATAACATTGAAATTTAGAGAATGGCTCTAGTTTTTGCGTTACAACCATGGTCTGAAATTCTGATTTTTGCAGAAAATACTGCGTCCAATCATTTAAACAATAGTCAACACTGCGGAGGCGTGTCATAAGGCTCATAACACCGTGGCATCTTTTGACTGTCTACTCCTGCTGCACGTGTTTACCATGTGATCAGTGGCATTGAGGCTTGATAAAACCATGCCATCTACTTTGTGATAAGAGGTCTCAATTGTTATGACTTGTTGCTGCAAAGTGTTTATACTGTATTGTAATGTTTTATCCATAAATACTTCCAAGAAAATTTTATTTTTTTTTATTTTGGTTTAGTTGTCTCCTGATGACGACAGATATAGGATATATCTTGACAGTGTGTAAATAATCTGGATAATTTCTGCTACATTTGAGGGAGGTGTCATTTGCTTCGAGAAAGCGTCCTATTACGCTAAAAAGGCATATTTTTATTAATTTGATTGTAAGATAAGGAGTCCAGGACAAGAAATGGGCACCTCACTTATGTTGCACTACGTGCTCATCAAAACTCAATGCTTGAATAAATGGAAAAAAATCGTTATATGAAATTTGCAGTGCTCATGGTTTGGAGGGATCCTTCCAATCACAGGACTGATTGTTATTTCTATATGCGTCATTCCATTAAGAGAGAAATATCCATGAAAAAAAGAGTCGATACTTGCGTATCTTGAAATACCCTCTGCAATTCGACCTATACTTTATAGTAATCTTCCTATATTATTAGGGCTTTCAAACATGCACACCAAGTACTGTTTGTTTTCCTGTGCAGAAGTGAGAATAGCTGCTCCCTGAGACACCCTTATGCTATCGAAG
The DNA here is from genome assembly GCA_015478945.1 of Trachelipus rathkii. Lineage (NCBI taxonomy): Eukaryota > Metazoa > Arthropoda > Malacostraca > Isopoda > Trachelipodidae > Trachelipus > Trachelipus rathkii. Next base: position 18,002 of record JABUQX010002453.1, on the reverse strand, counting down.
TAGCTTGGCCGCAAGACAGTCTACTATTCTGGGATTAATAAGATGTTGTGCATCACCAGGATAGAGTCGACACAGTTTTGCTTCCCTCTCTTACATCATAAAATTACGGCTTTGTGAAAATTGCAAGACTCTAAATGTACTTCTGCCCGCATCCCCTTACCTGGTGAAAGTTCCCAGGTGTCAGTTCGCAAAAGGTGAAAAGCATTGCCTATTATGTAGGTCCACAGATCAGCAGATCTATTTATAAGACCAACAGTTTGAATCACGTGCTAAATGACAATGAGCGAAACAGCATGGAAATCCCTTTAAGATGTTTGCTCATGGGTTGTTCTTGGAAATTTCAAAGCTGAAAATTTTAAAGATCTAGTTAATGAACTGATGGACTCGTATTGAACAGCATGTTGCTAATATGTCCTTAAAATGCATTTTAAATGAAATCACACCAAGACAGTTCTCCGGTGATGGAACAAATTGTTCAACGAGGGAAATGGAAATGCCCTGCTATGTTAACGATTATTAGTTGTTGCGTGAAAAGGGATGCTCCTAAAACAAAATACAATGGACAGGCAAAAAAAAAGACTTCATTAAGGTTAGTAATTTTATGTTCAAATCTTTTATATCTTTGTAACATGACTATTATTGATATGAGATTCAATTCTTGTAGCCAAGAGATTAATCGGGACGACATCATATTCTGGCATTCAGAACCCAAACTACATAAGTAAATCTCATATTCTCCTCACCGTAATACTTTCAAACTCCTGAAAATTGTGTCAGCTTTTTATGGCAAAAATACGATGAGAATCTAGAATTTTTTTGCATTCACTGACGCATCGTTTGGAATGAGCGATGCATTTTGTGCAAGACTCCTTCCGAGGAAGAAGAAAATAGATGGATTTTATTAATTATTTATACACACTTTTGTTCATATTAAAGGATGGTGGTATGGCGCTTTATGTTAAAACAATAGTTCACAATATGTATTAATCGACTGACATTAAAGATTGATCATGCTGAATCTGGATGAGTACATATCCTATAGTATAATAAATCTTAGAAGAAAAGGGTGTTTTTTATGTACTCCTGAAGAATCACGAATTAGATGTGGAAATAGTCAAAGAAATCAAGGCAGCGTGTTACACTAAAGAAAAAGATATTAGATTATAATGAGAGAATTTTACATCTTTCCTGAGCATCAAAGATGAATTCCATTGTCTACATTCTGGATTTATTAAAAGTAATCGTATTTATAGAATTGTATACTGAGCAACTTTTTGAGTTTAGGTTGGTCGAGTGTAACCTAAAGAATACACGCGCTGTAGACTTAACTATCTAATTTAACGATGAACACAAGTAATGAAAATTATGATCAAATGTGTATTAAGAGTTTGTGGGCGATGTTCAAAGTCAAGGTCTTGTAATGAAAAATTTGCTATCTGAACGCTTGTTGGTAAAGTTAAAGAGGAAAAGATCTTAAACGTCCGAATGGAGATTTTTACAATGTTTGAAGACATGCTTAATATAACTGCCTGGGATGTGGTTAAAAGACCAAAATTGCTTTTGTTATGTGTGAATGGTTTAAGCAAAGTTTGAAGAACTTTTCAATAAGTAACGTTTTAAAAGATAGGACAGCCATTAGGGGTGGCGTAAGAGAAAACCTATAATGTTGGTGGAATGCGAGAGAATAAGAGAGAAAATCAATGAAAACGTAAGCATATGTTTGAACATCATCCATGGGTAGTCACCCTTCGAAAACATTAGAAAAATTATAGAAAATTAGCAATATTCATTCAGTCAGCCGCCCAATACTTTATTTCACCAAATTTCTGAAGGAATTAAAAGCAAACCCTCAGCTTTTTCTGACTCTAAAACGTCTTTTTCGTGTGTTTTTCTGTCTGTAGCCATTTTTTTCAATGAATTTTCAATTTTTTTGTTTTTCAAAAACTATGTTTTAGACATTTTTTATTCTCAACTCATCACATTTTTTTTCGAAGATGACTTCACAACTTGAGAATATACATGATGGGTGCTATTACCTAGAGAATCCATAAAAGTGATTGTTTGCTTTAATTAAGAAAAGGTGTGCAAGATATGAAATTCAAACCAACTTTTTTTTTCTTTTTTTTTCGAAAATCTACGACGAAGTTGATGGTGCTCATTACGATTAGGAATGAGTTTTCCGAGCCATAATGTAGTCGTGGGAGATTACACTTTTTTATTAGAATAATAATGTTCGTTTGGTAATGCCGCAGTTTGGATTTGTCCCTGGAACAAGATGTTCATAAAATTTTTTTTGGAATTTAAAAGAAAAAAATTTTTCTTGAGGTATACAAAAAAATCTATCCAAGTACACAACGCGACATATCGTTGCCCGACTATACAAGCTGTTTAAAACTTCATTGCTTTTATTTGATAAGTAGAAAATGAAGAATCTAGTTTCTAATTTTTCAAAAAAAAATTTTTGTTTTGAAAAGAGCTATATTAAATTTTTTTTTTTTTTTGCTCATAACCAATAAAACATAAATTTTCAGGCTTGTACAGTCAGAGCAAGATACATCTTTTATAGCATAAGATAGATTTATAATGTAACTTTCTGTCAATGTATTTGAATTAATTGATCAACATTTTGTTCAAATAAGAATTTAAAGATACTGCATTAAAAATAAAGAAATATCTGAATAAAAAAATATGTATCTGCCACAACTACATGATTCTCTGAAACTTACATTCTGATCGCATGAGCATAACAAAATTATCCAACAATTTTCACGTTTAACAAACCAACAAAAAGTAAGTTTTGAATGTTCGAAATTGCTGAGCAGCAAATTTCAGAACACATCAAAACTATTTCAGTTGGATGTTCTCTACGGTCAGTGGTTTTCCCCAAATCCGTCGCGCCGGCGAAAGAATTAAAATCATTAAAATTATGTTCACAGAGTTATTTACACATACAGTGAATAGTCGCTTAACACCACGCATGTAAGATAAAAGATGAAAATATT
>JABUQX010002453.1:7500-10000 GCA_015478945.1 Trachelipus rathkii | reverse complement strand
GTTCCCAACTTATGTTATGTCCTACAACAAACCAACATAACATACGATGACAAAAAAAAATAGATTTCAAATTCCCTCTCCGGTGGCATTTTACAAAGTAACCGGTAGAAAACTCTCCTTCAAAACTTAATTTAATTAAAAAATGGCGTTCCACAAACCGTCATTATGAAACCTTTTCTCTTCAACCTTTAAACTACTGACTGATCAACAAACGCAGATGATATATCAATCATCCATCAGAAGATATTCAAACGGACAAAAACCGCACAAATTCAATAATATATTCAATAGCTCCAAGACTCGTCCACAAGCAGCAGAACGTAGCCCTCTCCGAGAAGTCTTCAGTTACCTTAGTAACATCAAATATATGTCAGCCCTAAAAAGACATCGAATTTCCGCTCAACAACTACAGTTCTATTTAATAAATCTGCCGAAATTATTTTAGCATAAACCGACGCCACTCATAAAACCTTCTACCCAAACGCTGATCAGAAACATCATAGTCACATGTGACTAAACTCAGCACACTCTTAAAACTAATTCAGAAACGAAAAATCCATACTTGACTCAATACTCAAGCAATACTAAAATGTCTTCCTAACCGGGTTCTCAGCCACGGAAAACCGCTAATGTAGTAAATTCCTAAACACTGATCTCAAAATACCTATACCATGCAATTCAGCGAAATTTTTTTTTTTTTTTTTTTTTTTTGCCGTCTCAGAGTCCGGCTCAAGCTCCACCCCAAAAATTTCAGCTCCGGTTCCGCGACCCTCCCTGACGAAAACCATTGCGTAAAAAAAATATACATGAGGAAACAAAGCTACTCAATTTATCAAACACCATCTGAACTTTCTTGACTCAAAACTCCGTCACAGAACAAATAGCCCTAAGAACCCCTGTCATATTTAAAATAATAATAATAATAATAATAATAATAATAATAATAATAATAATAATAATAATAATAATAATAATAATAATAATAATAACAATGATAATTTAATAATAATAATAATAATAATAATAATAATAATAATAATAATAATAATAATAATAATAATAATAATAATAATAATAATAATAATAATAATAATAATAATAATAATAAAAAGATTTAAAAAAAGTTCACACCTTCAAGGAGGGGAACTTATTATCTAGGTAATTTCTACCTAAGATCCGGTCAGGGGATCGAACCCCAAGCCCTGCGCCACGCTACTCGGTCGCGATACCGTTGAGCCACTGTAGAAGGCTCTACTAAATTACAAAAACAGACGAAAAGGCAAATATAAAATAAAATACTTTCTCCACAAAATAAAACTTATCCATTAAAACTTACACATTAAAAACCACAACATGTATCAGCATCGCACACCGAACTAACTAATTAACACCCCACCCCACCCGCCTCCTTTCAGTCATATCCCGTATCCCGTGCAAAGGTGCGAGAGCTTACCTAAGGAATCTAGGATTATTTTTGGTTGCTGTTAATTAAAGTTCATGAAGAATTTTCACTTACAGTATATGCAAGATTATGTTTTTAAAATAAAAATAGCTACACCAATAAACAAATAAATACTATCAATAATAATAATAACAATTTTCAAACGAAATGCTCCTTGTAATATTCCATTATCTAATATAAATATCATTAGAAGATTTAAATTTGAGATAATATAAGACATTAACCAATTTACGAAAGTTTTAAGTTTGTGAAGAAGAAAAGTTATTCAAAACCAGGAAGTTTGATTTGCGAGATCTTCAATTGTGATAGTTTTAATACCAAAAGATGTAAAGATTTTCTGAAGAAAAGATATAATAAAAAAAAAAAGACTCTTCTGGTAACATATATAAAACTTTATTCACACAGTTCAAAAAGGTAGACATAAAAATCCAATATAATGGCTGCAAGGTCAAAATGGAAAATAATTTTGAAAAACAGATCACCTTCAATTGGGAAATTCGGTTAATTTATATTTAATATAAGAATTTCTTTATAAACATCGGAACCCTTACCCCGATCTTTCCGAAGATACAAACAAGCACTTATAACAAAAAAATTTGATACAGGTATCTATATTTTAAGACCTTAAAAGCGTCTAGCGTCTTACCCTTTGATTTTTAATTACTTTGATACTGTTTGAAATTTAGTAAGTTTTGTTAAGACTTGATTTTTAGTTATACAGTATAGTTAAGTATGTTGTTAGTTGATTTTGGTTAGATTAGGTTAGGCTGGGTAAGGTTAGATATATATATATATATATATATATATATATATATATATATATATATATATATATATATATATATATATATATATATATATATATATATACATATATATATATATATATATATATATATATATATATATATATATTGAAAACGGAAAATCTTCAAACTGAGAAGTAAAATAAATAAATAAATGAAAACAAAACGCAGGTCCCTAAAACTAAAATGACAAAAGCCTCTCTATCGATATTTGAAGCCATATTAAAACCTA
>JABUQX010002453.1:2500-5000 GCA_015478945.1 Trachelipus rathkii | reverse complement strand
ATGTCTTCTGAGAGAGCTTCCAAACAACTTACACTCCCTTAAGTACACGTATAGGCTGCAATTTTGGCCAGAGACACCATCGGACCATTCTTCTTCAAGAAATCTGGCGCGACGGTGTCAGTCACCAAAGAAAGGTATGTTGAGGTCCTCAAAACCTTCAAGAGTGAGCTACAGACCCTCTATCCGTCACTTATGAGAAAGTTCTGGTTAGAGCAAGATGGAGAAAGTTCTCAAGCCTGTCCCGAGATAGGCTGAAAGAGAACTTTGGAGGCCATGTGATCAGTCTCAAGACTGATTTTGATTAGGCACCTCAGAGCCCAGACCTTGGTCCCCAAAATTTCTTCCTTTGGGGCTATCTCAAGGACCGAGTATACGTAGTGAGACCCAGGACCATCACTGAACTCAAGGAAATCATCAGAGAGGAGATAAGTCATTCCTCGGTCTGTTTGTAAACGTCTTGAAAAACTTTGTGTTGCGCCTCAAAAAATGCACGGAGCTAAATGGAGGTCATCTCGAACAGATGCTCCAGTATGGAGAAGAAAAGCCCAAAGACTATCATGTTTTAAATAGATGTTCTAAACATAATAAACTAGTTATAACTAAAGTTTCATTTAATTCCGTCAAAAAATTAAGAAATGAAGCTATCGAAAGTTGGGGACCGTTTTTTTTTCTTGTGTAGGGGGGGGGGGAGAGGGCTTACCCTGTATATGCTTCTGAATGGAAGAAATTTGAACCATATTAAAAGGACACTCAAAATTTCTGGGAGGGAACGAGAGTCAAGTCAAAAGTTGGTTACGGTACTAAAAATTTCACAATACGCCCAAACTTGCAACACTTAGACTACCCCATACAGGAGGGCCCATGAGCGATTGCTACTTTGATGGTGAAAGCGGCAGAATTGGTTACTTCCTGTGCTATAAATATCATTATATATGTTCAGAGATGACATGGAAAAGAGCTAGCCCTAAGTATAATGACAAAATTTAGATATAAGGTCAAATGCAGATAGGGAATTAACAAATTAACTATTATCATGCATATTTGATGAAACACACACACACATTATATATATATATATATATATATATATATATATATATATATATATATATATATATATATATATATATATATATATATATATATATATATATATCTATCTAAAATCAACTATCGACGAATATCGCAAAATCAAGATTTTCTTGGTTACTTGGGTGGTTTTGAGATTGATTCCACATCATCACACAACTAAATTATGAAGAAATCATAAAGCTATTTAATTGCTATACAATAATAAAAATAATAATAATAATAACAACATAATAATAATAACAATAATAGTAACAATAATATCAGCTCAGCTGATTTCAAATAACACTTTCAGTAAAGTAGATTAAAAATAATTTTAAATATTTAAATATATATAATAATAATAATAATAATAATAATAATAATAAATAATATATATATATATATATATATATATATATATATATATACTATATATATATATATAACATATATATATATCTTTGCTTTATATACCACAACAAAATACTACTATACTATATATATATATATATATATATATATATATATATATATATACTTCACCTATATATATAAAGAGAAATTTCGTGTTTCAAAGAATTTAGAAATATTAAAAGAATCTATCAGATCTGACTTATAATGTAATGTTTATTAAAAATTAGATATTTATAAAATAATTAAATAATTCAGCCTTCTTTTCATTCCGCGTACACACACGCATATATATATATATATATATATATATACACTTTCACCATATATATATATATTATATATATATATATACATACTGCTATACTATATATACTATATACTACTATATATATATAATATATATATAATGAAGCTGTCAAAGATAGTCAAAGAAATGGGACATATTCGACATTTCTCCGTATTAATAAATAGTAATTTACAAACAGAGGAGCAAGCATTCCGATTTTTTATTCAGACAAATAGAAAAGGAAAGATGGTATAGGAAGGGGAGAAGAAGAGTTAGGGTGTTAGGAGAATGTCCCACGCAATTTGCAACTTAAAGAATAATCTCTTTTCCAAGTCCTAAATTTTCCATTCTTAAGATTATAGATTTTTAAATGGCATGACGTTTTTTATTAGGCCTATAACATATTTACACCTGGAAGAGAGGAAACGAAGGACTGCTGTTCAATTAATTACTGTAGAAGCTACTAAGACGTCTTAACACCTACCTGTGATTATATATCATCATCATGACCCACCTTCTCTCCCCCCAATACTGGGGGCAAGGTGCGATACTTTCAATGGAAACAGAAAAGTAGTAGAAGAATATGACGCAAGTCGAAAAGAAAGCCTAGCCTTACTCGTCGCAGTCAGAAAAAAATCTACCCTAGAGCTTCATGGGACCGCGACGGACCCTCACTATGAGAAATCCACAAATATGGGGTTCATCCCTTGTCCCAGGTGGGCCACAACC
>JABUQX010002452.1:17500-25471 GCA_015478945.1 Trachelipus rathkii | reverse complement strand
TATAAATTATATATAATATATGATAATATATATATTATAATATATAAATATAAATAATATATATATATTAAATATATATATTATAATATAATATAATAAAAATAATATATTATAATATATAAAATAATAAAATAATAATAATATACTATAATTATAAATATATAGTATAATAATAATATACTAATAAATAATATATACTATAATAAATAAATAAAATATAAATTATAATATATAATATAATATAAATATATATAATATAATATAATAAATATAATTAACTAATATATATATATATTTATATATATAATTATTATAAATAGTATAATAAATAATAAAATTCAAATTAAGAAAAAAAAAAACCAACCCAAAAAAAAAAAACAAAAACATGACCCACCATAATTTAAAACCCAAAAAAAACAGCTGTCAAGTGTTTTTTATTGTGTGATTCTTTTTAAATTTAAATAAGCTATTATTCTTTCCCCATTATGAGATTATATTATTTTAAAAACCTTGACTTCGTTATGCGGTTCGAAACAATGTATTATATTTCAATTATATGTCCTAGCCAGGTGCAATTTTTATATTAAGAATATTTATAATATAACCTTTTTAAATATTTGAAATATAAGGTGAGAATTGAAAAAAAAAATAAATGATTTTAAAGTTTAATACAAAGTACAAATGAATGATCTTTAAATTTTATAATTGACTGAAAAGATAAATAAAATAAGATGTTATCCATTATTAAATTCCACATTATCGATCGATATATGTATAGAACTATTAAGAAAAAAAAGACAGTTAAGAATGAAAAGCCCACATGCGGACCTATCGAAATTTGTTCCAGCCCAAGCCAATAGAAACATCACAATAACAACATGTCCATGCAATCCACAAAGAACCTAAGACTCAAAAGCCAAATCCCCATTCATAATGGTAGTTAAAAACTTTCATAATAGAGTACCTAGGTGAAGAATACTTTAGCTGTTTTTGCTATTAAAATTCATTTTGCCAGTTTATCTTGTCCAACCTAAGAGGTTTAGTGTTGAAGAATGCCTTTATAATTACATCCTTTCAACTATTCTTACCTGAGGTAGCGACACTTTTGGTATCAATCTGCAAACTAGAAACCTATGCAATTATAAGTCACTGGTCTAAATCATTTAACTATACTTGAGAAACCAATAGTGGCCCCAGCAATGAACCCTGTGGGATACCACTCTTCACTATTTCGCATGATGACTTATTGCCATTTAGTTTTACACAGTTTTCTTTCGAATTAAATATAAAAAAATAAATATATAATAATATATATAATATATATATATATATATATATATATATATATATTATAAATATATAAATATATATATATATATAAATAATATATATATATATTAATATATAATCAATTAAAAATCAATATTAAGAAATTCTCTAAAGTTGAAGCTTATATAATGTTATTAACAAAAAAAGCACTTAAATACATTTAAATATTACTGTTTTTTTTTCCAAAGTCCAATAAATTTATTCTGGGTTTTACCTAAAAACCCCAGAACCTGGTGGAAAGCGGCGGCTGGAGATCGGTGGGCAAAGTCCTTGTCATACGACGAGACTCGTCGACCACCTAGCGCGAACCCTCCAAATATTTACCCCGAACGATAAACCTAACCCTGTTTAAAAATATATATAATATATAATATATATTAAATATATATAATATAATAAAATAAAACTAATATATATAAATATATTATAATATAATATATATATATATTATGATATATATATATTAATTAATAATAGATACTATATATATATATTAATACATATAATAATAATATATAATATATAATATATATAGTATATATATATATATATATGATATACACCTATAATATATAATATATATATATATATATAATATATAATATAATTAATATATACTTATAAATTCAGTCACACTACTCAATATTATTATTATTTTTTTTTTACATTTGTCCACCACTCACGGGATAGACCGTATCTCAAGTGTGGTGTAGTGGGGGTGTTTCTCGCCTCAGAAGTCAACAACTAAAGCAAATTACTGCAGCATGAAGCACACACGCAGGCTTATAGAAAAGATAGGGGAGAATTAAATTCAAGTAGGAAACAAACGGAGATGGAATAGAAAGAATAACCACAGAACAGATGTGGCAAGGAAAGAAGAAGGAAGCACGCAACGAACTAGCCTGGAGTTAGATACATCAACACAAAACTCAATGTGCAGATACAGACACCCCTACGCTTCTACGACAAGGGCAGAGCGCAAAGGTGGAGGACTACGCGCAGTGATAAGCTCCCTCGAGAACCCTGCCGCTGCAGGTACCCTATACGAAAAAGAGATAACAGGCGACCACATGCGACTGCCGCATAATAACCTTTTGATTGTTAGGAAAAAGTAACTCTTCTTTAAAATCCACATTTGTAAAGACTTTTTGCCTTTGACTCGACCCTGTCCAGAAAGAGCCGGGTAGAAGACCAAAAGCCCCCCCCAGAAATATATGAGAATGCATAGTATCCAATACAAGGCGGACGAACATAAGACCACTTGAGTCTTAAGCCATGGAAGTAAACCCTGAGCAAAGTAGGAAGAAAAAAAATAGTCTACGCAGGTCTAAAACAGAACTGGCCAGTTTCTTGAGGCCGCACTTCAGCAACCATATAAGTGATGTAAAGAACGTTTCCAACGACATTTTTTTTTTTGTATTATGTTTAAGGCCAAGGATGTTCTTATATGTCAGACAGGAAGAGACGAGCAGAACGTTCAGTCAGGAATAGAACTCGATAGGAACGTTGAGAAGGTGTCTATAGAGAGGGGAAGATTGCTTAGCAAAATTGAGTAAATTTTAAAGATATTGAAATTTCACAAGGTTCAGAACCGACCCCACCTCGGAAATTCTACCCAGTCACATCAGCAGAATTATGAATCAGAGAAAGAAATTACAGACGAGAGGCAAATTCTAGAAGAAGATAAAGAAGAGAGCAGAATTAGAAATCGAATTAGATAGAAATGAAGGTCAGACTTTACACATGCGCGCCATAAGAGTAAGACAATAGAAGTTAGATGTGCAGGTGAGAAGATCATATATGAAAAGTAGGAATAAAGTAGTAGATACGACAGAACCCTGAGGAAACACCACTATTGAAAACAGAAAAAATGAAGGATAGAAGAAGTTAACGCACCCAAATGCAACAACAGCCGATATTATTACGCCGCATATTGAAAGAAAACATAGACATAAGTAAGCAAACGCAGAGAAAAGGAGGAAAACCCTAAAGGAGGGGAGCCTGCGTAGAGAACACAGTGACGCGTGCCAACCCGTCAAATTGCTTTGAGACATATGTCAAGCGCCACCAGCGCAATGCTCTCCCCGATTCCTAAGGCGGAGAAACCAATAAATCCTGGTAATAAGAAATAGGAAAGAATAATATCACTCAGATAAAGAAACCTCAAGAAGACGAATACGAAAAGGCGATACTGGCATAATACGGAAAGAATGAATGAATGAGATTCCAAGAATGAATCAAGATATAGAAGATTGATGAGAGTTCAAAGAGTCTGATATGAAATAAGATAATACCAAGTAAAGAGCAATATACGGCGATATTGGAAGGACATAACAGAGCGCCGGCTCCTTGTTTACGGAAATCTAGGTTGGACATGTAGCGTGCTTTCAACACTGAGGAGAAAGTGTTAGTAATTGAGACATAGAGAATGATAGTTGGAACTGAGCGCGCAGGATCACGCCACGGACAAGCATCCACTCCCTCAAAACTCGGCAGAGGAAATGACCAAAAATCCGGGCACCGCTTCCTACACCTACGTATATAAAAGTAGATCTTCAGGAGCCCATAAGCACCCAAACCAGGATCAGAATGCCTAAATCACACAGGCAAAAAAAAGTGCACCTAAAGGACACCTGCAGACGGAGAACGAAGAGGAAATGAGGAGAACTACCACAAGGAACATAACGTTCCCAGGTTGAGTTAAGAGGAAAACAGGAGGCCCGAAGACGATTCTGAAACAAATTAATAAATACAAGCTTGGAGAATATAGCTATCAAGAACCAGATCAGATCATGAATAAGAGGAGGCGAGACAGATTTAACAGAAGTTGTATCAGAATGTTAATTTGGCCAAAGAGGACCAGCAAATATTGTCAAGTAGAAGTAAGTAAGAAAACCAAGGAGGAAAGGTAAATAGCAACGCACTTTCGTCTTGAGTAATAACGCCCGCTTTGACTAAACGTGCGCCCCAAGAGATATCCCATGCAACGTATATTTCATTCGCATGAATGAAAAGATATTAGCAAAGAAATATAATGATAGGAGAAGCAGGAGAATTTTTAATCTCACTCACTCTGATACGCACTGTCTCTAAAGACAAACTCAATGACAAATAGCCAGAGAACAAAGCACCGATCAGAACATGAAATTATGAAGAGAAGAGAAAGATATTTAGTCGACGTCAGGGAATAGAACACATGACTCAATCCCAGTCAACATTCGGACAGCTCCCACAAAACTATATTCTGCAGATAAGTCAAGCGTCACAACAGAGACAAAGCAGAAATCATTCCAAGTATTATAGTTAAGCGTGCAACAAGCAGCAAATTCGCGAACGGCCCCCCAATCAGCAACGCGATTCCCAACAGTGCCAAGTAATAAAACGAGTTAGGTGCAGAAGTAGAGGAGATGGTATTTAAGACGAAAAGTAATTAAAATATTTAAGAGACCTATAAGGTATAAGTGGTCAGAATATTACAATAAAAGAAGAAAGGCGAACCGTGGAAAACTGTATTTATAGAGAGAAAGGCAAACTACGTGGTAAAAACAATTAAGGTCAAAGAATGTTCTTCAAAGAATGAATTCGCGAAGACGATCCGAATGTGTCGTGGTTCTTCTAATAGTTGCCTCAACGATCGATATGCAGCAATGACTAAAAATGATTAACGGGCCTAATCCCCACCCATAAATTCAAGTAATGAGAGAAGAAATCCCAACCATTCAAAGTGTTAGAAATGTACAAATAATTGAATATCAACAACTAAAGAATAGAAAGGACCTCGAGTATCATAGGTGAGACAGAAGTAGAGGATGGTATTCCGTAGACAAAGTAATTAAAATATAAGCACCAAATGTCGCAAAAAAGAAGTAAAGAAAAATGATTGTGTCCCATTGCAAGTAGGAGGAATGAATGAAAGAGTATCAATACCTTTCTTCAGATGTAATGGAGAGCCACTGAAGGGGATGAACATTGAAACCATGAAAAATCATGACAAAAATTAAAAAAAATGAAAGAATTTGCAATATTTTCAGTATAGATTGTCAGTAGAGTTAAGATTTGAATAAACACAACAATTACTTTAGTAGTAGATAGAAAGAGAGCAGAAGCCATGGGTTGAAAATCCGGAAGACTAAAAATTGGTAACTGATGACAAATATGGTCGTTTTGCACATTAAAACAACATCCATCTTCGGGGACCTATACCCATAGGGTTGACAGAAAAATAGGTAGACCTTTGTTAAAAAAAAAATCTGGCTATTTAGAGTTTCTCTAACGAATCCAACAAAACTTAACCTAACCTAACCTAACCTAACCTTTAACCTAACCTAACCTTTAACCTAACCTAACCTAACCTAACCTAACCTAACCTAACCTAACCTAACTTAACCTAACCTAACCTAACATAACATAACCTATCCTAAAGGCTGCGGCGGACTGTACGGGAAATTTTTTTGATGTTACGTTAACCCTTTTTATTGTCGACCTATTTTCCTGTCGGCCATTTGGGATAGTCCCCATCTTCGCCTGAGAATTAAGAATAGAGAAGAGGCAAAAGGATACAGAGTAGGAGGCCTTATTTACGGATAGAAGGGCCCAATTCTTTAGAAGTTAGAATAAAGATTGCAAATGTTGCCGAAACTAGTAAAAAAAAAAGGATTGTGTGACCGAGCATCAAAAAAATTTCCTGTACAGTTCGCCGCAGGCTTTAGGATAGGTTAGGTTAGGTTAGGTTAGGTTAGGTTAGGTTAGGTTGGGTTAGGTTAGGTTAGGTTAGGTTAGGTTAGGTTAGGTTAGGTTAGGTTGTTAGGTTAGGTTAGGTTAGGTTAGTGAACTGCAATAACTATAATTGATTTTATTATAAAATGAAGACTTTATTGGAAAGTAAAGAAATTATCTTCGCTGGTTATTAAACCTAAATATGTTGTGACTAAGAACGATGATGCATCGATTTACATATTTGGAAACTACACGATGTCAAACTTTCCCTTCAAAACAAACTTTTAAGTCCCATGTACCTCATTAAGACTACCACTACATTCAATTGTGGTTACTGCAATATTTTTATTAAAAAAAAAAACTACCAAGCAATGAAAACATACTGGGGGAGGGGGGGGAAAGAGGTGTGGAAATTTTAAGTTTCCTATTCAACAATTGAAATATGAGATTATTGCATAAATTATTTGTATCCTCACATGAATGGCAAAGAAATCAAACATAGAATAATTTAATATATAGAGCGATTTAAAGGAGAAAAAAAGTATATTTAAATAATCATCACGAATTTTCAAATGAGCCAACTTTAATTTCAATTTGCAAGTTTTGCCTGGCACTTTTATTTTATTTCTTATATATTAGAAACAGCAATACTTTCCAATTACCTTAAAAATCACCAAAGCTGTCGTTTAATTCAGCGGATATATATATATATATATATATATATATATATATATGATATATATATATATATATTTATATAAATATATATATTTATATATATATATATATATATATATATATATATATATATATATGTATATATATTCTATATATATATATATATATAATATATATATATATTATATATATATATATATTATATATATATATTATATATATATATATTTATTATATATATATATTATATTATATATATATATATAATATATTATAATATATAATTAATTATATATATATAATATTATAATATATATTATATATATATATATATATATTTATATATATATATATATATATATATAATATTATATATATATATTATATATATATTTATATATAATATATTATATATATATATATATTATATATATATATATATATATATATATATATATATATATATATATATATATATATATACTTTATATATATAATATTTTATATATATATATATATATATATATATATATATATTATATTATATATATTATATATATATATATACACCTTGTAAACGCTCATTTGAAATTACTCGAGTAGTCTTTATTATGGCGATTCATTTTATTCTCTCTTAATAGAAAAAGTTTTGTTTTATTTCCGAGTTTTGTAGAAGAGAAAATTTATCAGTTTTATTCATGAAAGTCTGCGGAGTTTGGAACAAAACTTTCAAACAACATGTTTTGAAATTTCTTGTTTTGCATTTCCCGCCTCTCATTATATAGAAAATTCACATTACTAAGGATGCAGGTACGAGAAAGGAAGTTTTTTTTCTCACTAGGGGGGGTTTAGGAGATACTCTTTTATAATGAGATTTTTTTTTTTTTTTTATTGGGTCTTCATTTGATATATTTCACTCAATGACTCTGTAGACTTAGTCGTTTCGCTAGAAAATTGATTTTTTTTTTTTCCTTTTTTTTTTTACAGATTGGATGTTGATTCAATTACTAGGAACTAAGTTTCCTTTTTAATATTACCTTTATTGTTTAACCTTGGAGCAGAAATACTTGCTATCTAATTAACGCTTCTGATAATGTAATTAAATTTTATTAACAGGAATAGGGTAAACAACCATGAAAACAGATAAAAAATCTTTATATACGTATCAGAGTGGAAAAACAAAACAAAAACTAATTTAAAAAAATAAAAAACAATAAAAACAGTTTTTTTTGTATTTTTTTGTTTATT
>JABUQX010002451.1:10000-18281 GCA_015478945.1 Trachelipus rathkii | reverse complement strand
CTCCTTGAGTGAAATCTCACTTACCAGGGATTAGATCCCGGGTCTCACGAATGGTATGCCGAGCGTTTTATTGACCACCACGGACAAGCTAAAAAATTACCGGACTTAAACCTATGAAAGAAGTGCCTATCAATAGGAATTAAGGACGCCTATGTCAGGAAGATACCTCAGCCACGGCATTCTCCGCTTGCACTCGGGTTAAAGGTAAACACAGGACCCATGAAGGAGACCACTCTAGATCGCAGTACACAGCAGTTTAATTTGTATAGATGAAATAACTCCTTTAAAACCCAGTTTCATTTTGTATAGATAAAAATAAACTCCTTGAGTGAATCTTCACTTACCAGGAATTAGATCCCGGGTCCTCACGATTGTAAGCCGAGCGTGTTACCACTCAACCACGACAAGCTAAAAAGTAACCTAGAACTTAAACCTATGAAAGAGTGATCTATTCAATAGGAATAAGGACACCCTATGTCAGGACAGATACCTCAGCACGCATCTCCGCTTGCACTCGGGGTCAAAGGTAACACAGGACCATGTAAGGGAGACCACTCTAGATCGGAGTATTATTTTGTTAAGATGTAAATACTGCAATTAAACGCAGTTCAATTTCTATAATAAAATAAACTTCAAAGTCAATCTTCACTTACCAGGATTGAACTGCGGTCCTCACGAATGGTATACCATTCGTGAGGACCCGGGATCTAATCCTGTTAAGTGAAGATTCACTCAAAAGTATTTTTATTTTATCTATACAAATGAACTGCGGTTTAATTGCAGTATTTACATCTATACAAATTATTAAAATCGTAGAAACGGTCTCCTTACATGCGTCCTGTGTTACCTTTGATGAAGTGCAAGCGGAGATGCGTTGGCCTAGGTATCTGTCCTGGACATAGGGCGGTCCCTTATTTCCTATTGAGGAGAGCACTCTTTCATAGCGGTTTAAGTCGCGCTATCTTTTTAGCTTGTTCGTGGTTGAGTGGTAAACGCTCCGCATACCATTCGTGAGGACCCTGGATCTAATCCTGGTAAGTGGAAGATTCACTCAAGGAGTTACTTGTATCCTATACAAATTGAACTGCGGTTTTTAATTGAGTATTTCATTTCTATAACAAATTATTACTTCCGATCTAGAAGTGGTCTCCTTACATGGGTCCTGTGTTACCTTTTACCCGAGTGCAAGCGGAAGAATGCGTGGCTGAGTATCTGTCCTGACTAGGCGGTCCTTATCCTATTGAATAGAGCACTTCTTGCTTGCGTTTAAGTCGCGTATCTTTTTAGCTTGTCGTGGTTGAGTTGTGGTAACACGCTCGGCATACCATTCGTGAGGACCCGGAATCTAATCCTGGTTAAGTGAAGATCACTCAAGGAGTTATTTTATCTATACAAATTGAACTGCGGTTTAATTTTAGTCCAGTATTTACATCTATATATATATATATATATATATATATATATATATATTATATATATAGTTATATTATATATATATATATATATATATATATATATATATATATATATATATATATATATATATATATATATATATATATAATATATATATATTTTATTTATATATATATATATATATATATATATATATATATTATATATATATATATATATATATTATAAATATATATAATATATTATATTATATATATATATATATATTTATATATAATTTATATTATATAATATATATATTATATATATATTATATATTATATATATATATATATATATATTATATATATATATATATATAAATAATATATAATATATATAAATATATATATATATATATTTATATAGATATATATAATATATATAATATATTATATATATATATATATATATATTATATATAAAATATAATATATATATATAATATATATATATTTATATATATAGTATTATTTATATATATATATATATATATATATATATATATATATATATATTAATATATAGATATATCTATCTATATATATATATATATATATATATATATATATATATATATATAATATATATATATATAGATTATATATATATATATATATATTATATATAAATCAAGCTAAAAACTCTTAAATACAAAATAATAGAAATTACTTAAATACTTAAGACTTTTGCAGAGGATCAGAGTAATATACAAATTAAAAAATTGAGGAACAGAAGTTACCATTTATGGGGCTAAAGTTAAAAAATTATTATAGGATAAAGTTTGTCTAGATGTGGATTCAGGAATATTATAGAATTTCTTAGAGATTGATTATAATAATTATTAACGAAACAAAACATTATACAGTAAATAATTAAGTGGCAGATTCATTACTATTTTTGGGTGGTTTGTATTTATTGATGTATAAGGATTCAAGAATTAGAAGAGTCTATATGTCCGGGCAGGGAAATGTAACTCAAATTATTCAAATTTCAGACCAGATAAGCATACCTCAGAAAAAGTTCTAATTGGATAAGATTCTTTTGTAGACTGAGGGCATAAGGTTCTGTGGCTAATTCCATTGTGGACACATGTTCTCGAACATAGAAGTTTAGTGGTGGATCCTATGTAGGAGCCTCGTTCACAGCTAGGACAGGTATACTTATAGACGAATCCGGACTCAAACAGTCCAGGGAAACTGTCTTTGTATTTGAAAATTGAGATAATGCTTAAAGAGTTAGTCAGAATAATATTGAAATGTATATGAGGGAACGAGTGATTAAGAGATGCCTCCAGTTCTTTTTGTTGGTCATACAACTGTCGCACTGAAAATGAAACTGGAGGCATCACTTAATCATTCTTTTCCTCATATACATTTCAATGTTGTTCTTCCTAACTCTTTAAAAATTGGTTCATTTTCAAATACAAAGACCGTTTCCCTTCACTGTTTGCATCTCTTGATGGAGTCAATTTTGAAATCTGATTCTGGCTCACGTCCCTCTGCCACATGATACTTGTTTTAGAATGATGCTTGAGAAATCAATTTGGTGTAAGAGGGATTACATCGTGAGCGCTTGATGTGTAGGTTCGAGGTCTAGAGTTGATTGTATCGAAAATGTTGGAAAGGATAGTAACAAACTGAAAATATTCAAGTGAATAATGACCTTTAGTCATCACCAAACAATCCTTTACAACTCTTATCAAACTCTCCCGTAAGCTCCCAGTCCAAGGACAATATAATGGAATCCTCCGATGTATGATCTGATTCTTTCGAAGAAACTCTTGTTCATTCCCTGATTTGATAACTGATTCAAAGGAATAAACACACAGTACAAAAAAATTTGCGCTGTCGCTGTATACGCTGTCGGAAATACCAAAATGGTTCACAAAAAGTTGAAAAGATTGACCAAAAGGTGTTGACGACATTTCTGGAACTAAATCCAAATGTATACCTCACACATTTAAGCATGTGTATATTATGATGAACATCTTTTGAGATTTGGTAGAGCCTTTGACTTTCACCCAACAGTGTTTTGTGTAGTCGATTCTCACATGTTGAAAGGGGGCGGAAAAGTTATACTTGATTCTTTGTGAAGGCAGTGAACCAAGCATATTTATAATCAAAACTGTTATACCATTTTGCATATGACACAGTCAACAAGTACTCTTATATTGGAAGCTCTTGCAGATGTTATCCAAAGGCCTTTGAGGCTGATATTTGCTAAGGTGGCTTGTATGCCTAAATGCTTATAGTCATTGTTAACATCTCTAATGAAAAGAACAGTCAAATGAAGATTCTTACCCAAAAGAATTGGGTTCAACACATTGTAGTTTTAGTGATTTAAACGGGCAATCGTCTTTTACTTCTGATGAGGTCCTGATCATCCAGCAACAAGCTGAAGATGTTTACCAAGTCAATTGGTTTATCACTTAATGATAGATTCTCGGTTGACTTTTGTAAAATGGCAAGATCTTTAGAAAGAGATTTTTCCTGCATCTTCCTCAGACAGTAAATTTGACACTTCAAGTACAGTCTTCTGTGTTCTTAGAGCCAAACCTTAATAGAAAAGAGTAAACTCTGAAGAGGATGTTAAGACCTGAATTTTTTTTAATCTTATCACTGGAGGAATTTTAGATGAATCGGTGATGTTAAGGATCAGAGAAGGATTACTGGGACTTGTTTCCAATTCTGTCTCAGGCCAATAAATTGGAGCTGTTGATTGCAAGGTCATGTTTAGAAAGGATAGTTGAATTTGAAAGCCTGGGGCTCTCAAGCCTCCTGTGAGCAGATCAGCTGGATTGTCCTTTGATCTTATGATGCGAAATTATAGAAACAGGTTGTTTTTCTTTAAAGAGATAAATTATGTTTCGAAGGTCCTGAAATCTAATTTCTATAAAGAAGCTTTTGTTTTTTCTTTCCTCCCTTCAAAATACATTGTAGAGTGATTTGAAAATCCGAGAATATTTGTAATGTGCTGAATTTTGTTGTCAAAAAACTTTCCAAAACTTGAAGACATTTGAATGCAAGAAAGATTGTTAGCAGCTCCAGGTTTAGCAATGTATTTCCCTTTAATTAAAAAAATCCATTCCTTTTGCCCAAAGAAGTTGTTGAAGAAACCATAGCAACTGCGGCTTGCATCACAAAATATGTGTAATGATAAGTCGGACTTTTCGGTTTCGAAACAACATCTATTGAAATAGATGTCCTTCAATATATTAAGATCTGATTGCAACTTTCCTATATTGTTTTTAAATAGTTATTGATTTTTTCGTCCCAACCCATTTTCTGTTCCCACGTCTTCCTCATCAGAAGGCGTTCACGTATTGTTACTAGAAGAAACAAAGAAAATGGGTTGAAAACTTTGGAGATTTAGGAAAGTGGTTGCCTTTTTGTCTTCGAAGGAGTGATCTCAAAGTCACTCAGCCTGATAGAATATGAATTGTTGTTAAATAAATACCTAAGGATCCGTTCTTCTGGGTTCTGATGAGTCACCTGCCTTCCTTCAGACTCGAAAAGATTTCTTAATTGGGAACTATTAGAATTCCAAGAACAAAGATCGAAACCACCTTCGGTCATTCGAGTTGTGGTTTCATTAAATATGTCGAGAAGCTTCTTAAGTGAAGAATGAGTGAATATGAAATTGTCCATATAAAGGTTGTTCTCTAATAAAGAAGAATATAAGTCAGGAGGATACAGTCTTGCATGATGGCAGGTGACAGGTCCCAATATATATAGACTAAGTGTTGGCTAATTATTTTGGAGGTGAACGATATGACAGAGGTGTCAACAGATGAAGTCATAACTGGGGTAGACATAGCTGGATGTAGAACAGTCATAGCAGAGATGATATCATACAGTCAACACCATTGTTGCGGTTTTAGATACAGCTTGATGACAAAGAAGCAGTTGCTATAATGGTTCAGTATCAGTACTGCATTCTCGTGGAAAGTGAACTAAATGAATTCTCGAATTTAGAGACAGTTAAGAGAAAATGAGGTTGAGAGGCATAGGGGATCCCTCCCATTGTTTAGAATCTAGAGAACTGCCACCTTGAGAGTTACCATTGATGGAATTGATTATGGCCGATTCAATTTTATTGTAGTAAGGTACTTTTAGGAGGGTGTTACACTGGAAATTTCTTTCTTGGTAAAGAATGAAATTAGATTGAATGAAGCAAAACAAATGATCACACGATATTGTGAAACTGGTGTCACTGAGCAAGTTCATCTGCCAGATGACCTTGGAAATTGTGTACTGGTTGGGATCGCGTTCCCAGTCTACGTAGTGGAAGGAACAGCCATCATAGAAAATATATGGGTCCTTGTTAAGGCGTGCTGGAAGTTGAAGCAGATTGAACCAAGAAGTGGTGCAGAATGGGAAGATGAAGGATCTGAAGAGCTACTAATTGGTAATAAGGAAAAAAATAACAAATTCTGATATAATAACAGGTTAAGGTTGTTGTCTGGTTTAGTGAAATGGAAAGATGACTAAGGAGAAGTATTGGTGAAGAAATTGACAACCGAACTGACACATATAGGGAGAGATGAAATCCTTGGTATAGCAAACTTGATGGTGAATGAGAGTGATTTGGTGCCATTTGAGCCGAAAACGTTTACTGTGAATAATATAGTACAAGAACTATCTGAACAATCAGGCATAGAGCAAGAATGGTCGAAGGAGAGATTAAGTAGCGAAATAGCGTTCATTGATGAGTTAGAGAGTGAACATTGGGTGGAAATAATGGAGATATTATTGGGATACCGATCAGCGTTAACAAAAGTGATGCAGATGTAAGCAGGACATCGATGACCCCATATAAAATCAAATTACTTGAGGATAACCCATTTTACCAAAGAACAAGAAGATTCGATCAAAGAACGAATGGCGAAATAGAAGGCCAGAAGTGAGAACTTTGCTTGAGAGACATTGTTGAACGCTGTGCTCAGAGTTGAGTTTTTCAATAGTTCCGTTTATGAAAAAAGGCGGTACATTACTGCATTGAGTAGATTACCGTATGACTAATAGAGTAACAGAGGCTGACCGGTTTTCCATGAGACACATCACCAAAGCTATCGTCGGCAGCCACGGAGCATATTATTTCACGAGTATGGACCTAGTAAAATCATACTATCAGTGCAGTTCAGTTGGAAGAAGATAGTAAAGACTAAACTGAGTTTTCTACTGTAAATGGCAGTAAAGGTTTAAAAGGTAAACTTTGGACTGAAGGATGGACCAGCAGTCTTCCAAAGAAATAAGCAATGGATACTAACCGGATTTAGAAGAGATAAAGTAGGGATTTATGTAGATGATGGACTCCTAATTTCGAAAGGATTTGAAAGCACTTAACCTCCATAGAAGTGTGTCCTTCAGAAATTCTGTGGAGAAAATAATGGTGAAAGGAGCAAGTGTAAATAAATGCGGGTTCAGGAAGAAGTCCAGTTTTTAGACCACATTACCAGTAAAATCGAAATAGGAAAGTTTCCAGAGTATGTCGACCAGACTGATATACTAAAATAAGTAAAGATTGTTGGAAATTGAATGTACCGCGGGATGATTAACTTCCAGAGGAAATTCATCCGAAATTATTCTGAGGTGCCCGAATCTCTAAGTGTATTGACGGGCGAAAACAGGACAGATTCGATTGAATGGACAACGGAACAAAGTCAAACGTTCGAGGAATTAGATAGGTGCATGTAGGACTCAGTTGAGTTGGAATGTCCGGATTTTTCACCACATGCGAAGATATTAAAGTTGTTTGCGGAAGCAAGTGAAACCGGAATAGGGGCTGGCCTTTGCCAAGAGCAGACTGGAGAAATATGAGTAATTGGGTATAATTGCACCCATTTAGAGCTTGTGAAAGAAGAGCCTCGATGATAGAGAGAGAATTGTTGTTAATAAGATGGGTTACTAAAAGCTTTAGAACATTTCTGCTGGGTCAGGCCTTTATTTTTTAACCGATCTTAGACCATTAGTTTATTTAGATGCACTAAAGCTGGTAGATAGCAATTATCACCGTTCTGGATGATCTCGGCGAGTAAAGCTTGAGATCCAATACTATCCTGGGAAAGAAAATGAGTTTGCGGACACATAGTCCAGGTTAGCACAGGAGCCACTAACGAGTGGGAAAGGAAGTTGTTGACCATCTTGCACTTCTAAAAGCATTAATGTTAGTAAAACGGATTCCGGGAGGAGACGATTCCCTGTTCCAAAGTTAGAAGGTGGATTAGATAGATTCATTCTAGAAGGAAACTTTATGGAATAGAGAAACGGCAAAGTCAATGAAGTATCTATTGAACGAACATGGAAGAGAGCCCATATCAGTAAATAATTAGCAATAAGTGATATATTTAGAGCTAAAATATGGCTACACTACGGAACATGTTGTTTGATAGCATATAACGGTCCAAAGGCGAAAGAATAGGAACATCTTTAAAGCGTTTTACAGGCACTGAGAGGACGTCATTTTAAATCCCTTAAAGGACAATAGTAATTTTAGTGTCGAACAAACTATAATACCATTAAGGAAGAACTTCCATTCATTAGTGATGTCGAAGAAGAGCTTAAAGAGGATGATGAACAGAATATAGAATTAATTAAGGGCATCCTCAGAAGAAACAAGTTGAGAACGATGAGCAACTTTCAACTTCTAAGAGAGCCAAGTACTGGACTGAAGAACAATCTGTGGATGAGAGAAAGAGGCCAAAATTCAAGATTTAGCTGCAATCACCTTTTTAGAGGGGTCGCTTGGAAATAGGTGAGCATAGGAGAGCTAATAAAGTGTTTTTAATAATTACTGGGATAGTCATTAGTCATTGATAAACAGG
>JABUQX010002450.1:12500-52225 GCA_015478945.1 Trachelipus rathkii | reverse complement strand
TTGATTAAGGTAAAATTTTTTACTAAAATTGTCATTTTAACAACCCTAAATGCAGCTAAATCACTAATCAAGGCATTGTCTAACCTATCTTCCTCCCATCGCATGATCCATTGATCTATTGATCTAATTGATCTATTGATCTATTGATCTGATGATTCAAGGTCAAATTTTACTAAAATTGTCATGTATTACATTACCCTAAAGCAGTAAATCACTATAAATCAAACACCATCCAACCATCATCCGGCCACCCTCCTGACCATCTATGATCTATTGATCATTGATTAAGGTTCATATTTTACCTAAAATTGTAACGTTACATACCCTAAATCAGTAAATCACTAAACAAACACCATCCATCACCTTCCTGTCACCTTCCTGTCCATCCTTGATCTATTGATCCTATTGATCTATTGGATTCCAAGTTCACATTGAGTATCATGTTTGGATAAACATAACATTAAATCAAGTTCTTTATACAAAGATCAATCAATATATGTAACCTAACAAAGTTTTCACATTAAAAAGCTAACATAGCATCATCTAACTAGGAAAATAATGCCCAAAGACAAACATAACACATCTTAAGCAAGAATAAACTGTTAACATTAACAAAGTTTCATACTTAACACCAGTAAGCAGCTAAACATGCGTATGCAAAAACGTAACCTAATCTTACTTTTTCAAGCAAAATTTCTAACATATTAACGTTAATCTTACACTAACACAGTAACATTTAACTAAAATTTCTCACAACATTGGTTAATTATCATACAGACCAGCGAAAGTATGCTAACGTAACAAAGTTTTTCACATCAATAAAGTAAACATAGCATCAACTGAACTAAGAAAATAATTGCACAAAGACAAACCTACCACACACTTAAGCAGGAATAACCACGTCAACATTAACAACAGTTCCATACTTAACACCAGTATAAAGCACGCTCAATCATGGTAATCTAAACGTAACTTTATTCTTACTTTTTCAACGCATTAACTCTAACATATTAACGTTAAAATCTTAACACTAACACAGTCACATTTAACTAACAATTTCTCACAACATGGTTATTATACTGATCAACGATATACTCTAACTAACACATGTCTTCACATTAAGAAACTAACATAGGCATTCATATGAAGCTAGGAAAATGATGTCACAACGACAGAACCTAACACATCTTACGCCCTAATAAACTGTTAACATTAACAAAGTTTCCACACTTAATATCAGTAAAGTAACTAACTTTACCATACAAGAACGTACCATTCATACTTTTTCCAAGCATATCTCTAGCAATTTTAACGTTAATCTTACATTGACACAGTAACATTTATCAAAAAATGTGTCATAACCATACCAACCAATCATAATACCTAACGAGCAAATACGGAATAAAGTAAAGTCAGACTTATCTCTTATTTAGACTCCGCATCCTTTTTCAGAAAATTACCAACTCTAACATTGAAAAATGATTTTTACGCTTTAACATTTTAGCATAAAAGTGATGCAATACTTATATATTTGACCTCTGGCAGGGAATACAAGCAATTGTAGCAGGTATCCATCCGTTAGACGATAAAATTTTATTGCACACAACGTTGGGAATAACGAAGCTCCTCGTGAAGATATCAACAACAACAGGTGTAGAGATGTGGGGAGATGTCATCGTACCAGTACAACGAAAAAATGTCCTACCTGAAGGAAATCGTATGCATAAACAACCCTTATAGGTAATAAGATTCTTTCTTTCATCCCAATCAGAAGAAAGTAAACAAGAATACAATGCACAAACGAACCATATCAGTTCAAAAGGGAATATATATTCTCGTTCGACAACAACAACAACAAACAACAACAAACATAGTACAAAGATAAGTTCTGTGGATACCAACCAATGAATATATGCTAAAGCGTAACATTGTTTTCACATAAATAAAGCTAACATATCATTACCAGAACTAGAAAATAATGTACAACGACGAATCTATACACAACTTAAGCACGAGATAAACTGTTAACATTTAATCAAAAGTTTACACTTAACCCTGTAAAGTAACTGAACATTTGCAACCAAAACGTAGCCTATTCATACTTTTACCAAACATTATCTCCAACATATTAACGTTAATTACATTAACACAGTAATATTTAGTAAGAATTTATCATAACCCTGTTTAATTATCATACAGAGCAGTGAAAGTATGCTAACGTAAAGTTCCCACATTAATAAAGCTAACATAACATCACCTGAACTAGAATATAATGTACAATGACAAACCAAACACACCATAAGCACGAATAAACCACTAACATTAACAAACTTTCTCACACTTAACAACAGTAAAGTACATAACACTTCGTCCAAAACGTAACCTATTCACACTTTTTTCAAGCATATCTCTGACATATCAATGTTAATTTTACATTAACATCGTAATATTTAACAAAAGTTTAGCATAAACCTGTCTAATCATCATACTGACAAAGAATATAATGCTGACTAACAAATGTTTTACATCAACTTCGTGACATTTAACAAAAAAAAATTCATCATAACCTCGTCTAAAATATCATAATCCCCAGCGAATAATTGCCAACATAACAAAGTTTTAACACAACATAACAAAAAAATAACAAAATTTTATCCGGTAACCATAACATAAAAATAAGTTCCTTTGAGTAAAATATCACAGTAAAACGTAAAATTTACTGATTTTAAAGCAGTAAATCAGTAAATCAGTAAATCAAACCACCCATCCTTGCAGTCCCCTACCCGTCCCACCCGCCTGTGATCTATTGAGCTATTGATTCAAGTCATATTTCATGTATCATTTTGGACAAACATAACATAAAAATATGTTCTTTATATACTAACCTACGAATATATGCTTAACCAAAAAAGTTTTAACATCAACAAAGCTAACAAATCATAACCGCTACTAGGAATATAATGTACAAATGCAAACCTAACATACCTGCGTATAAATAATCAGCTAACATCCTGAAAAATTCCCTACTGATCAAGGTAAACTAGCAACAGATCATACAATACTCGACATGTTCTCACTTTTCGAGCATATTAGCCAGCAGTTAAAAGCCGTATTATCTAACCAAATTCCTTAACAAAAAGTGAACCAATCTAGTCAAAGATGCCACCATATTGAACTATGAATTGACACTATCTTTATCAAAGTGTCACTCGTTTGAGTATAACCTTATTTGACCTGTGAATAAACGTGGACATTAGCAAAAAGTCTAGGGCAAAACCTACATTATCAACAAAAAAACTTTACCTAAGGTTCACGTTCTACACCATCATTTCGTCAGTTAACACAGTATATGATTCTTACCAAAAACCATCAGTCTCTAAACCAAATTCAGTGTTACTTTCACATGTCATCAGTAATATTTAACCATAACGTACTTAACTTAGCGAATAGACAGTTTCATTAACCAAGAGTATCTAAAGTGGCAACACATTACCTGCCGAGAGAAAACCCAGGGGATGCGCCCATTGAAAGGGTGGTGAATCCTGCGAGGGGGGATCACCGAAGGGGTGTAAGCGGGCTTTACCCCTCCGAAGGAGGGGTAAGGCCTCAGCCCTTTCGGGCTGAGGCCCAAAGCCCGCTTACACCCCCCCTTCGGGGTGATCCCCCCTCGCAGGATTCACACCCTTTTCAATGGGCGCATCCCCCTGGGTTTTCTCTCGGAAGGTAAGAAGGTAATGTGTTGCTTTAGATAACTCTTGGTTAATGAAAACTGTTATTCGTAGTTAAGTACGTGTATGTTAAAATTACTATGACAATGTGGAATTAACACTGATTTGTTAGAGAACTGATGAGTTTTGTAAGATATTACTGTGGTAACTGACGATGATGTGTTAGAAACGTTGGAAACCTTAGGTTAAGTTTGTGAATTAATGTTAGCGGTTTTGGCCCTAGACTTTTGCAATGTCACGTTTTATTCCCAGTAGTCAAATTTAAGGTATACTCAAAACGAGTGACACTTTGATGAAGCTAGTGTCATTCATAGTTCAATATGGTGGCATCTTTGATAGATTGGTCACTTTGTTAAGGAATTTTGTTAGATAATACGGCTTTACCTGCTGCTAATATGCTCGAAAAGTGAGAAAACATATCGAGTATTGTATGATCTGTTAGCTAGTTTACCTTGTCAGTAGCGGAATTTTCAGGCATGTTACTGATTATTCATACGTAGGTATGTTAGGTTTTGCATTTGTACATTAATTCCTTAGTAGCGGTTATGATTTGTTAGCTTTACTGTTGATGTTAAAACTTTGTTGATTAAGCATTATATTCGTAGGTTAGTATATAAGAACATTATTTTTATGTTTACTGGTTTGTCCTAAAATGATAACATGAAATATGACTTGAAATCAATGGGCTCAATAGATCACAGGCGGGTGGGAAGGGTAGGGGACTGCGGGATGGGTGTGATTTACTGATTTACTGATTACTGCTTTAAAATCAGTAAATTATTACGTTTTACTGTGATATTTTACTCAAGAACTTATATTTTATGTTATGTTAGGATAAAATTTTGTTATTTTTTTTATGTTTTGGTTAAAACTTTGTTATGTTTCCAGTTATTCGGGGGATTTTGATATTTAGACGAGGTTATGATGATTTTTTTGTTAAATGTTTACGAGGTTGATGTAAAACATTTGTTACGTCGGCATTATATTCTTTGTCAGTATGATGATTTAGCCAGGTTTATGCTAAAACTTTTGTTAAATATTACGATGTTAATGTAAAATAATATTGATATGTTAGAGATATGCTTAACAAAGTGTGAATAGGTTACGTTTTTGTATGCTATGTTAGTTACTTTACTGTTGTTAAGTGTGGAACTTTGTTAATGTTAGTGGTTTATTCTTGCTTAAGGTGTGTTTGGTTTGTCATTGTACATTATATTCTTAGTTCAGGTTATGTTATGTTAGCTTTATTAATGTGGAAACTTTGTTACGTTAGCATACTTTCACTGCTCTGTATGATAATTAAACAGGGTTATGATAAATTCTTACTAAATATTACTGTGTTAATGTAAAATTAACGTTAATATGTTGGAGATATGTTTGGTAAAAGTATGAATAGGTTACGTTTTGTATGCAATGTCAGTTACTTTACAGGTGTTAAGTGTGGGACTTTGTTAATGTTAACAGTTATTCGTGCTTAAGTTGTGTTAGATTCGTCGTTGCTGTACATTATTTTCTTAGCTCTGGTAATGCTATGTTAGCTTTTATTATATTTAATGTGAAAAACAATTTGTTACGTTAGCATATATTCATTGGTTAAGTATCCAAAGAACATTATCTTCTACATGTTGTTGTGTGTTCGAACGAGAATATATACCCTTTTGAACTGATATGGGTCGTTCGGCATTGTATATCTTGTTTACTTTCTTCTGATTTGGGATGAAAAGAATATAACTCTGTATACCTATAAGGGTGTTTATCATCTACGATTTCCGTTCTTAGTAGCGACCATTTTTTCATCTGTACTTACGAATGACATCTCCGCCGCCATTCTGCACGGTGGGTTGTTGGAATCTTCCGAGAGCTTCGTGTTGTATTCCCAACGTGTCAATAAAATTTATTTCGATCAAACCGGTATGGATACTGCTACATTGCTGTATCCTGCCAGGGTCAAGATTATAAATTAAGTATCGGCAATCACTTTATGCAAATAGTTAAAGCGTAAAATCATTTTTCATGTTTAGATGTTTAGAGTTGGTATTTTCTGAAAGGATGCGGAGTCTAAAAAAGAGATAAGCCTAAAAACTTTACTTTATTCGTATTTACTCGTTAGGTATTATGTGGTTAGGTATGGGTATCACATTGTTTAATAAAATGTTACTGTATGTGTCAATGTAAGATTAACGTTAATATGCTAGAGATATGCTTGGAAAAAGTATTGAAGGTACGTTTTGTATGTAAAGTTAGTTACTTTACTGATATTAAGTGTGGAACTTTGTTAATGTTAACAGTTTATTAGGGCGTAAGATGTGTTAGGTTTGTCGTGTACATATTTTCCTAGTTCATATGATGCTATGTTAGCTTTATTAATGTGAAGAACATTGTTATGTTAGAGTATATTCGTTGATCAGTATAATTAACCAATGTTGTGAGAAATTTTAGTTAAATGTTACTGTGTTAGTGTAAGATTAACGTTAATATGTTAGAGTTATGCTTGAAAAAGTAAGAATAAGTTACGTTTTGCATACCATGTTAGCTGCTTTACTGGTGTTAAGTATGGAACTTTGTTAATGTTGACTGGTTATTCCTGCTTAAGTTGTGATAGGTTTGTCTTTGTGCATTATTTTCTTAGTTCAGTTGATGCTATGTTAGCTTTATTAATGTGGAAACTTTGTTACGTTAGCATACTTTCGCTGGTCTGTATGATAATTAACCAATGTTGTGAGTAGTAATTTTTAAGGAGATGCCTTCCGGTGTGCTGAATATAACGTTAGATGTATGTTAGGTTATGCCTTGCAAAAAGAAGATTAGGTTACGTTTGCATTACCATTGTTAAAGCTGCTTACTGGTGTTAAGTATGGAAACTTTGGTTAATCTTAACAGTTATTCCTTGCTTAAGATGTGTGTATGTTTGTCTCTTGGGCCATTATTTTCTGGTTAGAGATGCTATGTTAAGCTGATTAACCTGTGAAAACCTTCTGTTACGTTGACAGTATATTGTTGTGATCTTTGTATAAAGAACTTTGAATTTATAGTTATGTTTATCACAAAAGATGACCTCAGAAATTGTGGACTTGAATCAATAGATCAATGACAATAGATCAAGGGGATGGACAGGAAGGTGGGACCAGTGAAGTAGAGGGATGGTGTTTGTGAGTGTTGATTTGTGATTTACTGCTTTAGGGTATGTAAAACGTTACAATTTTAGTAAAAATATGAATTATCAATAACTCAATAGATCAATAGATCATAGACTGTCAGGGAGGGTGGCCGGATGATGTGATGTGTTTGATTTATATAGCTGCTTTAAGGGTATGTAAAACACTGACAATTTTACGTTAGTAAAAATTTGACCTTAATCAATAGATCAATAGATCAATAGATCAAATAGAATCATAGATTCCAATGGATCATGATGGCGACAGGAGATAGGATACGGATGGCTTGATTTACGTTATTTACTGCTTTTAGGGTATGTAAACATGACAATTTTAGTAAAACAATTTGACCTTAATCAATAGATCAACTAGACTCAATAGAATTCAATAGGATCAAGTAGATCAATCGGATCTGAATGGGACAGCGAGGTAGGGTAGGAATGGCTTGATTGTGATTTACTGCTTTAGGGTATGTAAACATGACCAATTTTAGTAAAAAAATTTGACCTTAATCATAAGATCAATAGAATCAATAGATCAATAGACAATAGATCAAAGGATCACAGATGGACAGATATGCAGTTGGGTGGCTTGATTTAGTGATTTACTGGCTTTAGGGTATGTTAAAACATGACAATTTTAGTAAAAAATTGACCTTAATCAATAGATCACATAGATCAATAGATCATAGATCAAGATGCATGGATGAGGACAAGTAGGTAGTAGGACTGGCTTGTGATTAGTGATTTACTGCATTCTAGCGGTATGGTAAAACATGAAATTTTAGTAAAAAATTTGACTTAAATCAATAGATCAATATGATTCATATAGATTCAATTAGATCAATAGATCAATAGATCACATATGAACAAATGGATCACAGATGGACAGATATGCAGGTTGGGTGGCTTGATTTAGGATTTACTTCTTTAGGGTATGTAAAACATGACAATTTTAGTTAAAAAAATTTGACCTTAATCAATAGAGATCAATAGAGCACATAGATCAATAGGATCAATAGATCAAATGGATCACAGCATGGACAATATCGCAGGTTTGGGTGGCTTGATTATGATTTTACTGTGTTTAGGTATGTTAAAACGTAATTTGAAGTATAAACAAAAAGAATAAGAAATTTTAATTTATTTTATTTATTATTTATTGATATTATTTTATTTTTCATTGATGGCTGTCTGAAAACCATATTTCGAAATCTACAAGACCAATAAACATATATAAGCACACTGTATTGTTGTATACGAAACTTTTTATTAATCGGGCATCCGCAGTGGGCTCAGCACCGGTGCCGAGCCCCGACCTCATCAGATTCCTATAACCAGGTCTTCTAGAAACTCAACTCTGAATCCTCTCACCAAATTTCAACCTTCTAACGATCAATATTAATGTTGAAGGGCCCAGAGCGGTGGGCCCGCCCCCTTCGGGGGGGGGAACCCTTGGGGACGTAAAAACATCGTCCATGACTAGGTACTCCTCATTAACCATTCACTCCAAAAATTTTATCACGATACCTTAACTCGTAACTCATAGATATTATGTTCGGAAGCCGAGGCGGCGGTCGGTTTGCGCGTGCGGACCGCGTCGCGAGACAGTGCAGTGCTGGACTCGGCAAATCGCGTGACGCAGGCGCAAAAGGGTTTAAAAAAAAACAACTCAGAAGTGATCCCCTTCGGGATCACTTCTTAGAGCCGGAAGCCGGACGTCTGCAACCCAAACCGAGGCCGGAGCCGGAGTCGGAGCCGGAGCCGGAGTCGGAGTTGGAGTCGGAGTCGGAGTGCGTAAAAAAACGATCCCTTACAGGGATCGTTTTTCGACTCAGATTCGATTTCCTTTCGGAAATCGAATCTTCGACG
Organism: Trachelipus rathkii; assembly: GCA_015478945.1. NCBI lineage: Eukaryota > Metazoa > Arthropoda > Malacostraca > Isopoda > Trachelipodidae > Trachelipus > Trachelipus rathkii. The sequence goes on along the minus strand of JABUQX010002450.1, from coordinate 43,471 downwards.
TAAAATAATAATAATGAATAACATTGGTGTATGTGCACGCACGCGCGCGCGCGCTCGCTCGCTCTCTCTCTCACGCGCATCGAACACCTGGTTCGATGATTAGCCGTTAGGCTTAACTCAATCTCGGGTTTGGAAAGCCAAAAGGGTATAAACGCGGGCGTAGCGGCTACGCTCTCGGGGGTGACCCCCCTCTATATACATCCTACAGACCTGAAAATTACACGGATTCGAGCTTAACCCATATATAGATTATATTCCAAGTTGAAGGCAAATCTCTATTTCCTTCATATCCGAAAAGGGTGGTAGAGGTCAAATCGGTACATCACTACTACATAATAATAATAATAATAATTAAATAGTAATAATAATAATAATAATAATAATAATAATAATAATAATAATAATAATAATAATAATAATAATAATAATAATAATAATAATAATAATAATAATAATAAATAATAATAATAGATAAGAATAAATAAAATATATTCATAATAATTAAAGACTTAAAAAATAATTAATAATAATAATAATAGTTCTCTGAATTTTCGGACTCCTCGCCGACTCCGACTTCCGATCTCCACTTACACAGGAATTCTTCGACTCCGACTCCGACCTCTTGAATATCTTGCACAGAGTTTTCGACTCCGACTCCGGGAAAATTGCACGACTCCGACTCCGACTCTGCACGAACTCCACGACCCGGACTCCACGACTTCCGACTCCGCAGCCCTGATATATAGTAAATATATATATCATATATATATATAGTATATATATATATATAAATATATATATATAGATATATATATATATATATATATATATATAATATATATATATATAATAATTACTATAATTATATTTAATATAGTATAATATATATATATTATATATAATATATATATATATAATATATATATTATATATATATAATTAATATATTATATATATATATATAATATATATATATATATATATATATATATATATATTATATATAATATATATATCATATATATTATATATATATATATATATTTCTGTTTTGGTTAAGATATTTATATAATATGATATATATATATATATATATATATATATATAAAGGATATATATATATATATTATATATTATATATATAATATATATATATATATATATATAATATATATATATATATTTTTTATATTTCTGTTGGTAAGTATTTATATACTATATATATATATATATATATGATATATATATATATATAGTATATATAATATATAGGAGTATATATATATATAATATATATATATAATATATATATATATATAGATATATATATATATATATATATATATATATCATATATTTATGTAATAATATTATATAGTATATATATATTTCTGAAACTTATATATATATATATATATATATATATATATATATATATATATGATGTGGCGGGAGTGCTGGGAAAGTTATTTTCTTTTTCTTCTTCCTTCACTGCACAGGTAGTATTGATGATGTTCTTTTGATAGCTCCTCGTATTAGACTTCGTTTATACGTTGAGGGGCCTAAGTATCTACAGGTTCTCGGGTATACACCTTTCTCTGTCGAAGCTGCCTTCTTCACCAAATTAGAAGTTTATTGAGACACTTTGATTGGTACTTCGAGGCTAATGAACCTTCAACATAAGTTGTTATAACCCTTTTAATAGTTATCTCTTTATAGTAAGGTGTTAAAAACAGCTTTAGTTTTTGGTTATTTTATTAAATTTATATTCAGACAATCTGATCTATTATAAGGAAATTATTGGCCGACCTTAAAAGTTAAACGTAATAAGTTCAATTTTATAATTTTTATAACATTTTATTATACTGAATCGTTTGAAACACCTACAAATTATGATCAGTTTCTTTCACATTTCGAAACTTTAAAAAGCCCCTAGGCCTTAAAGTTAAATACAATATAAACAATTTATTTTTTTATAAATTTTATATAAAATATGATACGTAAATGGTGATTAAAATATAATATTATACTATAATTTGTACAACTATCAATTCACTGTAAAATTCCTCTATTAAAATAAATGCATTTTTACTTCTTCAGCGAGAAGAGAGTATGCGTTTGAGCACAATTAGCGCCTCATTAATCGTACAAATTTTCAACTAGAAACAAGAATTGCGCAAACTAAAGTGTGCAAAACGCAAAATGGTAAAAAAAAATTATCACTTATTCAGTACTACATTGCCAATTATACAACAATTCTAAACAATTATTAACAATGATGATATAAGGAACCTAAATAATTCAATAATTCAGATGTTACCCTATAAGCATATTTTCTTCGAATGTGTTTATTAGAGAATGCAATATGTTTTATGGGTGAATACACAACACACACACACACTATATATATATATATAATATATATATATATATATATAATATATATTATATATATATATATCATATATATTATATATAATATATATATATATATATATATATATATATTATATATTATAAATATATAGTATATATATATAAATGGATGATGGCGAAAACAAATCCTATGGATATATCTAGCCTTATAAAGTGAAATTGGGCTGGATCGTTTGCCTCTTTCTTGCCCCTACTGACGAATTTGAAAAACGTTTTGACGCATTTCTGAACAAAAAATATTTCGGTTTATCAAATCTCTTTAAGATTTGTTACTGCATTTAAAGGTTTTCTCTAAGTTATCCTCATTCACTTTCCTCGTTTGTATTGCTAATACTGAAAATGTTGGTTAAAAACTTTTGCTTTAAATTCATTTTTTGAAGATTAAGATTCTATCCTTCTCAATTCCAACTTTTTATATATATATATATAATATATATAGTATATATAATATGTTTGCACATTTTATATCTGCATCTGTATATATTTCCTTTGTATATCTGTACACATGTACTATGTACGTCTGTACATATTTATTAATATATATATATATAATATATATATATATATAATATATATATATATATAAGAATATATATCTTTTTATATATCTATATATCTATATCATAATATATATATATATATATATGTTTAGGCAGGTGGAATTAATGCTCTCTTCTCTCTCTCTCTCTCCTCTTCTCATCTCCTCTCTCTCTCTCTCTCTCTCTCTCTCTCTCTCTCCTCTCTCTCTCTCTCTCTCTCTCTCTCTCTCTTCTCTCTCTCTCTCGTCTCTCTCTTCTCACACCACTCTCTTCTCTCTCTCTCTCTCTCTCTCTCTTGTGATCTCAACTCCGCAGCCTGCCTTGGTAAATTATTTGATTCATTGCCTATCAGATTTGTTCTCTCCTACCATTCAGCAAGTTTCTGAAAGAGTAGGCCTCCCTATGAAACAACTACAACTACCCCATTTAGCTCTTTAACATCCAATCTTTTCAAACAATTTTAATCTATTTCTAAAACATTTTGCTTAAATCCCACAAAACGCCTAATTCCCAATTTCTAATCCCTAATCCCTAATCCTAATCTCTAATCCTAATCTCTAATCCCTTCTCTCAATCCTTTAATCTAAACTCTCTTAATCCCTAATCGCTAATCCCTAATCCTAACCCCTAACCCTTAATCATCTAAACCCTAATCCCTAATCCCTTATCCAAATCCATTAATCCCAAATCCCTAATCCTGTTGATCTTTTTTCCATTTTTTCTCTGACTCTAAGTCCTTTGATCCTCGGTATACTTATTGAATCTTTAACTATGGTACCAAACCTTTAGAAAATTTTTCCATATAGTTTGGCACAAAGATTCCATTTCTAAACTTCCCGTTATTGAAATTTTATCATTAATTTATATATATATAACTTATATCTTGACACTTTTTCGATCGTTCATATAACTTTTAGGCAGATGAGCTCCATCTCTTTAAATTTATCAATATTTAATAAACCTTCACTCATATGGCAAACTGCCAATTTAAAAATTCAAATAAAGTGTTTTCATCCGAAATTTTATTGATGATATGCCCATGCAATTATTTGATTATGATTATTAGTTATTATTATTATTTTATTATTATTAATTATATATAATTTTATTATTATTATATTATTATTATTGATATATATTATGATTATTATTATTATTATTATTATTATTATTATTATTATTATTATTATTATTATTATTATTATTATTATTATTATTATTATTATTATTATTATTATATTATTATTATTATTATTATTATATATTATTATTATTTATTATTATTATTATTATTTATTATTATTATTCATTATTATTATTAATTATTATTTTATTATTAATTATTATTATATATTCTTTTCTTTATTGTACTCATTATATCATTATTATTTCTATTATTATTATATTATTATTATTATTATTATTATTATTATTATTATTAATTATTATTTATATTATTATATTTTATTATTATTATTATTATTATATTATTATTATTATATTCTTTTATTATAATTATTATCTCTCGTCATTTTTATATTTTACTTTTTCATATTTTAATAAGTTGAATAAAAAAAATTAATTATTTATTTATTATATATTATATTATTTAATTATATTATTATTATTATTATATATTATTATATTATTATTTTTGATTATTTATTCATTATTATATTTATGATTATTATTATTACTTATTATTTATTACTATTATTATTATTATATATTATTATTATTATTATTATTTTATTATTATTATGATTATTATTATTATCTATTTATTATTATATATTATTATTGCATTATTTATTATCCCTCTCTTCACTCTTCGCGCTATCACTTGGGAGCTCATTTATCTGTTAACTTTGTTACATATAATTTGCCCACAATTGAATATTAATTAAATCGACACTATAAAGTTTATAAATACTCTAACATTTACATTTTAGTATTTTTTTTTTGTATTTATTATTATTATTAATTATTATTATTATTAATTATTTTTATTATGAATATATATTATTATTATTATATTATTATTTATTATTTTTATTATCAGGAGTAATATTTAATAATTACATTAGCATATCATATATCTATCTATCTATCTATCTATCTATCATATCTATCTATCTATCTATCTATCTATCTACTAGCTATCAATCTATCAATCAATCAATCAATCAATCATCAATCAATCAATAATCAATCAATCAATCAACAAATCAATCAGTCAATCATTCAATAAATCAATCAATCAATCAACAATAATCTATCAGTCACAAAGTAACCTATTCAATTCTAATCTATCTATCTTATCTATCTATCTATCTATCTATCTAGTCTACTATCTTATCTATCTATCTATCTAATCTATCTATCTATCTATCTATCTATCTATCTATTCTAATCTATCTATCGTATGATTATCTATTTTTCTATTATCCCTATTCTATCTATCTATCTAATCTATCTCATCTATTGTTAACACCATCAAAAACAAGTGACATGTAATCATAATGATTCCTCAAGCTTAAATTCTCCACACAATACCCATATGACACCAGAATTATTATCCCGTCAAAAATGCTATTAAATCTTGTTATACACCGCACTAGATATGAATTATCACCTTGGGGTCTATTATCTGTTTAACTTTGTTACCATATAAATTTGCCCCAATTTGTCTATTAATTAATCGACACTTAAGTTTATAATACTCTAAATTTATCATTTTTAGTATAGTTTTTATAATAATCATTAACAATTCTGTATTTTCATTATTTATTTTCTTATTGTTTCATATTCTTCAAATTATTTTATTATTATTAATATTATTAATTCATTATAATAATAATTAATTAACATTATTATGTATTTTACTATTTATTTTCTATATTGTTTCATATTGTTCTATATTATTGTTTTTTATTTGTATTATTATTTATTATTATTATTTTATTATTTATTATTATTATTATATTATGATTATTATTATTATGATTATCGTTATTATAGTTTCTATTATTATTAATACTTTTATTAATATTATTACTATTATTATTATTATTATTATTATTATTATTATTATTATTATTATTATTATTATTATTATTATTATTAGTAGTAGTAGTGTATAGTAGTAGTAGTAGTAGTGGTAAGTATCAGTTAGTAGTGGTGGTGGTATGGTAGGTGGTGGTGTAGTATTGTTACGGATATACCATGTTCACGGAAAGCAACTCTGATGTTTCACTCTCAAACATAATTCCAGTAGCCTCTGAATATATCTATCCGGACATATTGAAACATCAAAAGACACCTGAAATGAGCACTTCTCTTTCTCCACCACACATCAGATAAGCCTTAAACACATCACAATACTATTCTGGCACTAAGTACAAAATATCCATAATTGACTGGCATCAGTACTAACCGAAACATTTCTGAACGAACATAACAACGGGTTATATCCGATCCCCGGATATGCTGAAACACATGCATTTCGATCTAACAAACGGGGTGGAGGAGTTTCACTTTACTTAAAAAATGGCATCTATACATCCCATGAAGTATTAATTTCAATTGTCAACTCAAACATAGAGGCCCTAGCAACTAGTGTAAAAATAAAATCGAATAAAATAATTGTAATGGGAGTCTATAGACCCCCAAATTCATCTAAAACAGAGTTCATAAATGCACTTAAGGACATTATCAAAACACACTTAATTCAAAGGTAATAATTGCCGGTGATTTCAACATTGATCTCTTCCAACGAGGAACAAATTACAAATTCAGGCAACTCTTCTCAAACCCTAAAGTTATCAAATGGTTTCGTCAATTACATAACGCTACCTACACGTCCAAACAACGTCGAAAATAGATATCCGTCCTAATAGATCATATCTGGGGAACCTTAAATTGGAATGTTAAAACCTACATAATAAAGAGTGATATGTCCGATCATTCCATGTCTTGCAAAATTTGCCATTAACAAAACTCAAAATTTCACCACCATAAAATACAGGCTAGATGGTGAACATCAAAGGCTAAAATACATAAACAAAATGAATGAAATTGACTTTTCATTCACATACAGCGAAAACACTGGCAACGCACGAAAAATTCAATGTTGTAAAACATATTTAAATATAATGCTACGACAATCCATTCCCTATTAAAACGAACAAATTGGTGCCAAAAGATTCAAGAAACCCCATGGCTACACAGCTTTGCTAAACTCTAATCAACAAAAACTAAAACTCTAACCGTAACATTTAAAAACAAATAGTATACCATTCCAAGTGTATAACACATATGATAAACAATAAAGGCAGTTCTTAAGAAAGCAAAGAGAACACACTACTCTAACAAATTCCAGGATTGCAACAGACTCGAAGGCACTTAGGGGTTCTAATTCAATAAGATTAATCAACAATAACAAAAAAACTCACAATGTATAAAAGAACTGAATTTAAACATCAGTTAACAACAAACCAAAATAAGATCGCAGACACGGACTAAACGAATACTTCGTAAACGTCGGCAAGCCAAATGCTTGAGAGGAAATCCCCCTAGTCAAACTCATATGAAACCTTTCTCCAGATACGAGTACATTTTTCCTTATTTCCCATTCACTTGTCCAAGATGTAAAAAAGGTAATCGCCGGTTAAAAAACAAAAAATGCGATGTTCATTCCATCCCCAATCACATCCTCGCTACCGACAAAATAGCCAGCCCTTTAAAACACTTGTTCAATGAACTCATTTTGACAGGAATTTTCCCCAATATATTCAAGAACAAGCAAAAAGGTGTCCCTATACCTAAAAGGAGACTTTTGCACTAGCAAAAATTACAGGAACCAATAAGCTATTACAACACGATTAGTCAAATATTTGAGAAATAGTTTTCAACAGTTAACGAATATTTTAACTATCAAACAATATGCTTAATGATTCAACAATTTGGATTTAGAAAAGGAGCGTTATCAACTGCTGATGCCCATCATTTGCATTAACGAAAACTTACAGAAAATATAAAAATTAAAAGACTCTCCCTGCTTTCATTATTAGATTTCACACAAAGCTTTTGACCATGATTGATATGACATTACTATAAGTAATGAACAAATGGGCTTTGAAGACAACTATACAAATGGTTAAAAGTACTTAAAGAGAGAGATCGCAATACGTAGAAACTAAATGAAACTAATTCAGCACACTTAAACATCAACTGGCGTTACCCACGGCATCAATTCTGGACGTTTTATTTACTCTTCACTTGATAATAATGATTGCTTCACGCTCATGACCGCTTTTTCCAGCTCTTTGGCTGACGATACCTCCATTTAAATAATGACAAAGATGCCGAGTCTCTATCTCGTAAAGCAACCGACACATTAACAAAAAATAATGAAATGGATAGATGCGAATAAGCTATCTTTAAATTTAAATAAACATCTTACATAATTTTTAGCAAAAACCATTTAACGATTTAAATATTAAATTAACAATGTAGAACATGAATAGAGGCTGCAAATGCCAAAATATTGGAATAAAATCGGATGATAAACACTGACATTTAAAGAACATAATAACAACCTAGTTAGCAGACTAGTCGAGGATAAGTATATGCTTAATTAAAATTAAGAAATTTAATGTACCTCTTTACATTCTTAGGAAATTATACTATTCACTATTACACCCTACTTACCTTACTGTCTTCCTATCTACGGTACACAGATAATTCAGTAAATACCCTGTAATTGTACCAGAGCGATTTATTCGCCTCTTAGCAATACAAGAGAACTTTTACAGCCCATACACAACCATTATTCAAAAACCTAAAGATATTGCAGTTTAAAGACTTGCTAAAAGTATATTCACTCCTGAAAAGATGCATTAAAATTATTCCATTAACAATGCATGTGACTCTGTAGCAATTTTCACTTCAAACCAAGCAAGGCGGTAGCAATCAAATAACCCTAAGACAAATAATAGCTACATTAAACTCCCTTCTGCTAGCTAAAAAAAAAAGCACTCCAAAGCGTCAGCTACAAAGCAACCCTAAACTTTACAACTCAATGCCCCACAAGACATCAAAACCGAAACTCTACAAATCCTTTAACTAAAGATTAAAAACGTGAACCTAATCCGTAAACAAATTATTAATAACAACTAATCAGGGATGCACCTACCGTTGAAATCTAGCTACTACCATAATTATTATTATTATTGTTATTATTATTAATTACTATTAATTATTATTATTATTAATTATTATGATTATTATTATTATTATAATTATTATTATTATTTATTTTATATTATTATTATTAATATTATCATATTATCATATACAACGATTACTACTTTTTTTAAGCTATGTTACCTTTTTAGGAGAGTCTTTCCATTCTATTCATATTATTATATATTAGTATTATTATTATTAATTAATTATTATTATTATTTATTATTATTATTATTATTATTATTTATTATTATTCATTATTATATTTATTATTATATATTATTATTTATATTTGTTATCACTATTACTATTAGTATTATTTTTATTGTAGTAACAGGGTTGTAGCTATTATAATTGTACTGCAATTATTGTAACTTTGGAGTGTGTTTGCAATTGATTATAATTGGGATGTTATTGTTTTCTTTCCACTTTTCTTCGGCGTTTTTGCTAAAATGTTCTTCTACTTCATTTCTTCCAACTACTATACAATTATTATTTTATTTTTATTATTAATTATTATTATTATAGGGTAGATAATTGTAATTGTATGTAATTAATTATTGCTATTATTATTATTATAATTAATGATTATTATTATTATTTATTAAATTAATATTATTTATATTTTATTATGTATTTATTATTATTATATTATTATTATTATGATTATTATTCATTTATTATTATTATTAGTATTATTATTATTATTTATTATTATTATTATTATATTGATTATACTTTTAATATTTATTATTATTAATATATTAGTATATTAATATTATTATTAGTTTTATTATTATTATTATTATTTATTATTATTATTTATTATTATTATTATTTCATTATTATTATACATTAGTACTATTTTATTTATTTCAAATGTTATGAGTGTTATTATACTATTATATAGTGGATTATCATTGTTATTTTAATATAATATTTTATTTTTATTTATATTATATATTGTTATTATTATTATTATTATTTTATTATTATTATTTGCTTGTTGTTGTTATTATTATTATTATTAAAGTTATTATTATATTATAACTATTATATTATTAAATATTTATTAATTATTATTATTGTTATTATTGTATTATTATATTCTTATTATTATTATTAATTATTATATATTATATATTATTATTAATTATTTTAATGATTATTATTATTATTTATTATAATATTATTATATTATTATTATTTATTATAATTATTATCAGTATTATTATTATTATTATTATCTATTATTATTATTATTATTATTATTATTATTATTATTTTATATTATTAATTATTTTTTTATTATTATTATTAGTATTATTATATAAATATTTATAAACAATTAATTCATATTATTTTTATTAATGTTATTATTAATTATTATTATATTTATTGAGTCATATTATAATTATCTTATTGTTATCGGGTATTAATATTTTTAGACGTCATTATTATTATAATGTATTTCGGGTTTCAACGGACACACACGGGTGTTGCAATTAGTAAAACCCATTTCACATCTAGGGAAAAATAATTTTGGTTATACAATTAACTGATGTCATTTAAATTATAAAAATATTGAAATATAATAAAAAAGAATAATATGTATCTTGTTATTATGACTTGGATTGTATGCTAGATAGGTAGAAGAAAGCGTTTTGATAACTGAACTATATCTTGTTTATGATTATTATTAGGAATATATTGTTAATTATATTGTCATTATTTTCTGGGTTCAGTAATATATCTACATTGCAGCGATATATAGTATATTGTTCAATACATTTTCACCTTGAGTTTTTTCCAATATCCAGTCTACATATTATATATTTATATGCTATGCTTGTAAAATAAATTTACATTGGCGCTTCCTATAATACTTCATATATTTCTTTATTAAATATTATACTATATATATATTATATATAATTATATATATAATATATAAATTATATATATTAATATATATATAATAATATATATATACAGTAGTAACAGATATATTACTATATATATATTACTATATATATGAATTATTATATATATTATAATATATATATATATATATATATATATTATTATATAATATATATATATATATAATAATGATATATATATATATATATATATAATATACATAGTGGTCGAAGCTAAATGGATGGCAAGTCAATCAGCGATAAGTATTGCTCTAACGTCACAAAACCCCTCCTTTTTTGATATTTTTTTTTTTTTTTGCCTTTTTTTTTTTCTTCTTTGTGGTGTTTTGTTGCTTTGTGTTGTTGTTTTCTCATGATGTTGGTCTTTTCTGTTTGACATTGTTATGATACACATGTACAGCACGTACATGTTCACCTATTTACTTACAGTAATGTACGTGATTATAGTTGTCATTGTTTTGTGTTGTTTGGTTTGTTGTTGTTGTTTGCTGTTGTTTGGTTGCGTCCGAGTGTTGGTAAAGACACACACTTTCACACAAAAACAAACACACAAACACGATGAAAATTTGTAGTAGTAATGGAACGGTTTTGGTATGAGTCTTATAATAAATTTATTCCTCCCTTTTAGGGAGGTTTGAGAGATCGTATACCCTTGAAACTTGATACCCCACTTTTGATGACATAACCTCTTTGTTGACGAGGTTACGTATCCCTGGCCCATCCCTAGGGGATGCAGCTCTACTTAAAGTTGTAAATATTCAGCTCTTCTTTAGGGGTTGTTAGAGAGATCTCATCCTTTTAAAGAATTTGTTTATTTTTAGGTGGTGGTGTCATCTCATCGTAAAGAGAAGATACTCGAATGAATGCAGCCCTCTCACTGTAATAATATATACTATATATATATATATATATATATATCTAATTTATATATATATATATATAGTATATCATATTATAATATTTCATATATGATATAAATATATAGTAATATATATTATATTTATATACTATATAATATTATAAATATTATATATTATATATATATCATAATATTAGTATATAATATATATATATACTATATAGTGATATATATAATACTATATATATATATATATATATTAGATAATATATATATATAATATAATATTTATATAATAATTATTTATCATAATAATATAAAATCAGCAGAAAATTTTTTATTTCCTTTCAGCTACTCTTCGATTGAAATATTGAGAAAAACCATATTCACACATCGCTATAAAGAAAACCATAATAAAATAAATATTAAATATTTTATGCATGTTTTTTTATGGTTTAAACCATTTTTTTTTATGTTGGTTTAAAACCATGGTTTAAACAATGGTTTAAACCGAAATGGTTTCAAACCATTCACACCCCTATGTATATTCATATTCTATAAATTATTATATATACTAATAGTACTATATTAGTATATATATATCTATTATATCTATATATACTAATATATACTTAATATATATATATAGTATAATTGATCTTTCTAAAGACTTCTCCTAATATGTATACGTTAGTGACAAGTTGTATATTCAAAGGCTTAATACTCCTTATCAGACTAAATAACATTTAACGCATACAACAGAACACACACACACACACCACACAACACATAATAATTATAATATATATATATAATATATATATTATATATATATATATTATATATATATATATTAATTACTATATATTATATTATATCATATATATATAACTATATAGATATATACTATATATATATATATACTATATATTAATATATATAAATATATATATATATAATGGAATACTACTATATATATATATATATATAATAATATGCGGTGATGTGTGTATTAAAGTGATGTTAGGTCGTTTTTTATCTTTCTATAAATATAGTTTTTTTTTCTTCGATAAAATGAAGCCCTGGAAAAAACATTTTTTAATTATTTCTTTATGTTTTTCAACCTGTATTATTTTTAATCTAATCATTAATAATAACTAACTACTATATATAATATATATATATATTATATATAAAATATAATATAATAATATATATATATATACTATATATATAATAATATATAATATAATATAAAACTAGTATATTTAATGTAATATAGAAGGAAATCGCGAGCAATAAGGACGCTTAGATTTAAATACGGTATCAAAAGTAGGCGGCTACTGAATTATTAAAAGAAACTTAGCAGGTTATTTTAGGCGTTACGTAAATAAATTTTTTACATATAAAAATGGTACTCAAAGATGTTAAGAGCGTAAGGCATATCGACTACGACATTAACTAAGCTCTCTCTCACTCCAAACGACATCTGCAATAATAGAGCAAACAATAACATGAAAAATCTTAAATATAATCGATTGTGCTATGGTTAGAAACAAACGCTATGTTTAACAAAGTAATTAAAAGTATAGAATACATCTACATAAGATCTTTCCCTCTTTATTTCGAAAAACAAAAAATCGATGTGGTGTATCAAATTCCTCTCCGTCTCTACACCGCTCGCCGCGTCTAAGGACTATTATCACATATAACATGATACAGCTATGACACAATATGGAGCAAAGTTTTTAATGCAACATGTGAGATATAGAAGAGATATAGATCGCTCGGCGTCGATCGACCACCAGATAACCTCCTGAGTAAAGAATGAGGGGTGTCATGCCTATTAACTGTTAACTGTTGTGATTGAATTGAGTGTTCTGTGTAATGACGAGTGACGAGTTTTTGACGTCAAAAGTGGGTCATGTATGTGTTAGGAATTGATAGTCTAGATGAAATATCATTAGTTTCGACAATGTAGCAAGAGGTGCAGTTAAAACAGGGAATTTTGTACACACATTAGGAAATTGTTATTGAAGAGTGTTAGTTAGGACGGTTTTAAAATGCCGTTTTATGAGAGGATGTGCTGAGGGTATTTCTCTTAATGTAGTAAGGATTAATGATTTATATGAGGGGTATGAAGGATGGGTAAATAAGAATATTATAAATGGAGGAGTGTAGCGGAGAGTTGTATAAAAATTTCTTTCTTTGCTCTGTTTCAGAGAGTGAGAAATTATGTCTTTAGGGTCCGAAAGTTTAAGTGAAAGTGTTGAAAATATAGTATCAATTAGTTTTGTCAGGGAAAGAGGAAAGAATTGAAGGCTCTAGAAAAGGAAAGTATAAACAACCTGATTTTGTGTATGTGGTAGTCGGGAAGAAATAACAATGAACTAAGAAGGTTAAAAGTGTCTTACGATAAACACTGTAAGAAATGCGGACTGTTATCCCAGGTACAAGAGGGATGCTTGAGGAATGGTAAGGTTTTGTTGTTGGATAGTTCGCGGTAAATTTATGTTTGAATGGAGGAGTGATGAAGTATAAAGTAATGAGAGTGGGTTATTGTTAAAGGATATGGAGGTAAAAATATCATCATACATAACGAAGCTATGTTGTGTTAAAGAGAAGAAGTTGATTGAGTATGAAGAAATGTTCTATCAGTTTCATGAATAGGTTACTAAGAATAGGTGAAAGGGGGGAGCCCATGCCTAGGCCTGAGTTTTGTTTGTAATTTGAGATTTGAAATGAGGACAGCCATATATAGTATACAAAGGATCGCAGAGCACTACTCTCGTTATAAGGGAATGGTATATATATACGATCGCCTATACAGTAAGCCCCACCCAACAGTTTCGCCTCTACAACCATACCTATTAACAACGCGGGAGAATGAGTGAATCACGCAAACTTGCGATCGCACTAACACTAAATACGCACGAGGAAAAAAGGCAATCGATAAACCATAAATTCCAAGTAACTAGAAACTGAGGATGTGGTTTTTGTGAGGTGTTATGTGTTATGTTTGTGGATAAAATCTTCAGTGTTTTTTTTTATATGAGAGGGAGAGATATGTCCAAGTAAAGTTTTGAGCTGTTTGCACAACCAAGAAGATAATTTGTAAGCTACCGAGTTTGTGTTGGAGATGATAGGTCGTACAGGGTTATTTTGTTTATGGATTTTTGTGATGCCACCATAAAATTTTGAGAGACGATGGAGGCTAGGATTTAAGTCAATGAGAAGGTTGGGAAAATCTTGTGATGTGTTTAAGTTTTTGGTTGAACATGTTGGGGGGAGTTTTTATGTGGATTTTTGTTAAGAAGAGTATAGGTAGTGTTTCATTTTGAGATATAGTCAAATTTGTTGATAATTACTAAGTTTTGACCTTTATCCGAACGGGTGACTATAATATCTTGATTATTTTTTAGTGAAGTAAGAGCATCTTGGAATTTTTTAGGGGTAGTATTACGATGCGTAGAGGGGATAATTCCATCAATTAATAATCCTTTGATTAAAATTATTTTTTAGAGCCCTCCGAATCTGCTCTCCTCCTTTCCTACAAAATGAATTCAACTATATTTTTAACACTTTCACCAAACTCTCATACCCTAAAATCATAATTTCTCACTCTCTCAAACAAGCAAAAGAAATTTTATAACCCCCTACCACTCCCTCCATTACACTTTTTCTTATTTACCCATCCCTCATACCCCTCATATCAAAAATCATTAAATCTCTTTCACCCACATCTCTTAGACTAACCACCCCCAGCACATCTTCTCTAAAACGTATTTTTAAACCTCCAACTCACACTTTCAATAACATTTCCCAATGTGTATATAAAATTCCTTGTTTTAACTGTACCTCCTCATATAATGACGAAATTAATGAGTTTACGTTGGGTGGGGTCAAGTACTTGTAAAATGGGTGTCATGCCATTAATGTTAATTTTGTGATTGAATACCCAATTCAATCACAAAATTAACATTAATGGCATGACACCCATTTTACAAGTACTTGACCCCACCCAACGTAAACTCATTGAATCCCTTTGTATTAAAAACTTTCCTAATTTTAACAAACAACAAGGTGAACACACTCTAGACCCCACCTTAAACAAAATTTTGAACACCACACCTTTTTTCAAAAAAATCAAAACTAAGTTTAACTAAATCTGATTTTAATTATTTTAACTTTTTTAACATAACAATCTTTATTTAAATATTTCATTTAGTCTTCAATTCACAGCGTCTGAAAGAGGATCCAGTAATTCAGTAAGGATCGAAAGCTAACGCTCTAAACATCCAGAAGACCATTTTATTATGTGAAAATTTATTAAGAACTTTGATATATTTGCAGTTTATTATTAACTAAGGCCTCCTAACTTGATATATATATATATATATATATATATATATATATATATATATATATATATATATATATATATATATATATATATATATATATATATATATATATATATATATATATATATATGTTTAAAATTCTGCAATCTCCTTTAATATTCTTTCAAATAGACTTTTTCCTTCATTTCTTTTACTCCAAGCATACTCGCAAATATAAGAATCAATCATCTTTCTGTTCATTCCTTTTTGTTTTTTAGTTTTATATTTAAAAACACTCCACGTACTTTCCACCGTCATGTTTTGTTCACCAATGCATATTGGATTAATTTGAAACGCATTAGCACAAACCTGTGAAATAAATTAAATTTTATTTTTAACAAAATTGAACTTTCTTAATCTAATGCAATATAACCTAGTCTACCCCATAATCTAACCTATGTAACATTACCCAACCTAATTTAACTTAACTTAACCTAACCTAACCTAACCTAACCTAACCTAACCTAACCTAACCTAACAACCTAACAACCTAACAACCTAACAACCTAACAACCTAACCTAACCTAATAACCTAACCTAACCTAACCTAACCTAACCTAACCTAATCTAACCTAACCTAACCTAACTTAACCATAACGTTACATAACATAACCTAACCTAAGGCAATCAAATTTCAAATTATAAATAATGATTTATCTTATCTCCCGCAAGTAGTTATTGAATTTAACACACACTACTGGTTGACAAATATTTAATTCCTCTTTGTTTTAATGTAATGATATTAAATACCTAAAGAAACATATATAACAAAAATTAAAATATTGAAGAACAATCTTGAACATTTTTTTTTATCACCAATACAGTTAATAATTAAATAAAATTGTTTAAAAAAACTTAAAATATAAAAAAATTAAAAAAAAAAAGAATTAAAAATTTATCGAGCTTCACCAAATACTGTAAATATTGAATAACTTATTTTCTCTTTCATAGGGTAAATTTTACTTTTTCATTATTAACAAAACTTCATCAAAGAACGTAAAAAAAATTAACATGACCCCAAAATTTTAACTTTAATGGTATGATGCATCAAAATTTAACAAATTAGTTCTTTGGAAAACAGTTGCTTTATTTTCGATGTAAATTATTATATGAAGATGGATATTCGGCACGGCCAGTTCTTATGAAGATTTTCTTCGCAGAATTCTAGGGCGACAGGGCTAGCAACCCGGCCCTTTACTTACTTGCTTGAACTACTCCAGGACCAGCATCGGAGGCTTATGCACTTAGAAGCACGATCTTCAAGAGAGCTCTGGGAAGGAGTTTCGAGTTAAATGGAAGAAGATGCTAGGTCCACTGACAAGGTGAATGAAATCCTACCTTAGAGTATATAACTCAAGGACTGGCATCGGAAACCATTGCGCCGAGAAATATTTTTCTAGAGTGCTCTGAGATCAAGTGTTTCGATGCCAGAAAGAGGAAGATGCTGGTCTAATTGACAAGGCAAAAACCCTATCTGGGAGATGGTAGACATAGATATATATATATATATATATATAGTTATATGCTATATATATATTATATATATATATAGCATATATATATATATAAAAAAAAAAAAATATCTATATATATAAATATATATATATATATATATATATATATATATATATATATATATATATATATATATATATATATATATATATAATAAGCCAGCCTCCCGAAAGCATCATGCATGTAACTAAAAAATATAGAAGTTACCCATAAAAAATAATTATTTTGATTTTAACAATCGCTACTGATGAAACTTTTAAGATAATTATTTGCATGTAAACTGTATTAATATCTCCATAGTATTAGAAAAATCTTAGACCTGGCAAGCGTAAGGTGTGATTGACCTTATCCCTGCATTACTTCATGAGAGCAAAAGTTGCCAAATTGTCTTTTAATTTTACATTTTGCGAAAGTATTATTTTTCACATCCTCAGTAGTTTTAGCAAAGAAACCCTGAGCACAGCTTCAGTGTTTACTTTAGTGATATCCTTTTCAAGGTACGAAGTTATTAACTCAACATTTGGCACCTTGCGTGCTCACTCGGACTACTCGAGCTTCTTCGGATTTCAGAAAACGGTAATATCATACAAGTTTTCCAATATTTTTAACTATTTTAAATCTTTCAAAAGCCTTCTTTTTTTTTAATTTTTGTGGATGATATTTCTTTCTGATCACAAAAAAAATATTGATCTTCCCGTACATATAGTTTCTAAGTTACATTCATGATGCTTAGGCTGAATTCATATATATATATATATATATAGTTATATATATATATATATATATATATATATATATATATAGAGATATTATATATATATTATATATATATATAAATATATATATATATATATATATATATATATATATATATATATATATAGTATATATATATATATATATATTATTATTATTATTATATATATATATATATATATATATATATATATATATATATAGTATATATATATATATATATATTATATATATATATATATATATATATATATATATATATATATATATATATATATATATATATATATATATATATATATATATATATATATATATATATATATATATATATATATATATATATATATATATATATATATTACGAAATATTTGATATAAAAATGAAATCTTTGAGAGGAACTAATTTATGGTATGCAGTTCGGTAATCATTAAATGCTTGCGGCGCCTATATCTTTGAAATTATTTATTCTACAAAAATTGTGTATAGAACTTTGTTTATAGAAAACGTTATTTTGAATAATTAATATATTTAAAGCCCCTAGCGGTAGAATTTAAATTTAACGTGATATTTACGAAAAAAAAAAAAAAATTCTGCTTCTAGTATCCAATATGGCGCCGAACTCAGACCTCGTTTGTAGTAGACACTTAGTAAGTTCATGACGGAAGACAAATATATCGATTTAAATACTTTTTCAAATTTCCTGCAATTGTTTCAATTTTAAAATGGCTGACGACTGGTCTATTATAGATAGAACAAGCAGAATTTTTTACATCATTTGTATTTCATTTCTTAATTAACATTTTGTTAAATAATTATTTCGAAATTTTTTATGAAAATAAGAGAATTCGAATTTTTAAAGTTTTTCATAATTAAAAATAGAGCGCTCATAGCTCAGAGGTAGAGCATTCGCCTAGGAAGCAAGGGGGGCCAAGGTTCGAGACTGGGTATGAGCGAGAGAATGTGAGCTATTTTCTATTAACCCTAGCTTCGTCCTACTCAGATGTTATGAGTACATTGGCAGCGTTCTTTGCTGCTAATGGGAAACTTTCCGTCATCCACGATAGGCCTGGCCAGCTAGCGGATTGGTCGGTAGGCTCGTGTTCCCAAGGACCTTTCTCGATGGGCCCGACTGACAGGACGCAAGTCCTTCCTGGTGGCTGAAGGATTTTTTTTGTTTTTGTTTTTTCGATTTTTAAAAATTAAATTAATTTCGTTATTTTCAAAAAAAGCGAACACCGAAGATTATTTTTAATTATTAAACCGCAAACAATTATTCAACTAGAGCTGCGGAGCAGGTAAATTTTTTGTCATCTCCGGCTCCGGCTCCGGCTCCGGCTCCGGCTCCATCATTTTAAATACCAGGCTTCGATTCCTGGTTTATCATTTTAATTTTCTACGACTCCGATTCCGACTCAATCCAATAATGTTGTTGATTGCGATCCGGTTCCGGCTACGGCTCTGGCTCCGGCTCCGGCTCCGGCTCCGGCTCCGGCTCTGGCTCCGTCTCCCTATCCGGCTCCGCCCATTATATTTTTTTTTGCACCGCCTCCCGCTCCGACTACGTAGCAATGAATACAACTTCTCTAAATTTAATTTTATTAATTAAACTATTATTAAAAAGAATTATCTTTTATGTTTCTTATATGGGTTAATTAAAAGGTTTCCTTTCCTCCATTTGTACAAATAAATTTTCTTCATTTTGTAAATTGTAAAAAATTTCAACCTTTTGTATTCGAAAAGTTAAGAAAAAAAAATAGAACTTCTCTCCTTACTTTGATGATCGCACTGATTACTTTCAAAGAACATTATTAAACTTAACGTAAAAAATATGGCGGTTTGTCAAGCTTTTTATTGCAAAAGATTGTTGGCTATCTTCTTCTTTCTCTTCATTCATTCTTTTTTTATTTTTATTAATGAAGAAGATAGAATGTTTTGAGAAGTAAAATATTTTGTGGAAAGTGAAATTTGTTTCAGAGATTTTAACTTTCTTCTCAGATTTCTTTCAAGGGGCAAATAAATTTTCATAGGAAAGTCTTTTTTTATAATTTCCTTATATATATATATATATAGAGAGAGAGAGGAGAGATAGGCACAAGTCTTTTTTATATATATATATATATATATATATATATAGCAGTAAAGCAGTTAGGAGAGCACTTTCGGAAGCCAAAATGGCAGCCGGAAGTTGCAAGCGGATGTTGCAGATGTTGCAAAGCAACATTTTGCAACATTTGCTTTTTCTGCCTTGTCGTGGCAAAGATGGAGTTTCAAACGCTTGTGAAGTCGTTTCTAAGGTTTACGGAGGGTCTTGAGCTTCTTAACGGCAGGAAATTTCAAGTCATGCCGGCATTTGACTTGGGAATTTCCATCACATCGTTAGATTTTGATATTTGATGTGTGAAAGATACGGTTTACAAAGTCGGTGAGACCAATTTTGAGGCCAGGATGACCGTTTCCTGGTTTTTTTTTAACCTAAACCTAGAGGTTTAGCCCCTCAAAAAAGGGATATTTTGTTTCCTAGAAGGTTTTAAATGATCGGTAAACCATTTCTGATTTTTTCAATCGATTTATCGTAGTCTTTTACCCCCAAATCAATATTTAAATCGTCTTTCTACGTGATCTGGAAATTTTATTGCATTGCAAATGCATTGTAGTAATAGAGGAAAATGCGAGGGAAGCCACTCTGCGATCAGCATTTCTTTGACGTCACTCAGCCCATCCTCTTTTTAATTTCCCCCTTAATTTAGGGGACTTAGAGACATATCTCCCTCAAACTTGCTACCCAAATAGCTAGTAGTGTCAGCTTGACTGAGGTGCGGTTCCACGCTGCTACGCCCCATGCAGAGGGTGCTGAGTCCCACCAGGTTGAAAATGGTTGTAGATAGGCGAAAATTAAATGACCGGCAGAACTATATGAATGAATTGGAATTAGAGAAGAGGTCGAAGCCCCAGTTGACTCATTTGCCGGAGCACCGAGCCGGAGCACTGAGCCGGAGCCGGAGCCGGTGCCGGAGCCGGAGCCGGAGCTGGAGCCGGAGTCGGAGCCGGAGCCGGAGCCGGAGCCGGAGCGGATGCGGGCGCGGGTGCGGGTGCGGGTGCGGGTGCGGGTGCGGGTGCGGGTGCGGTGTTAGCAAGCATATCTTAACAACACAATATTGGTATCAATGTATATGTATATGCACCCATGGAACTAGAATTTGAGGGTTTCAAGTTCCTACGGGGAGTCTGAGGGTCCCGAGGAGGAAGTCCCAGACGAAAAGCGTAGAGTATCTTAGCAAAAGAAGAAAAACGCAGATTGCATGAGAAGAAGATGAAGGAGCAACAATGATGAAAGATGGTTATTAAAGAGGAATCAGAAATGGTAAGGTTTCCTTTTTTCTTTTTACATGGGATGGGGACCGAACCCTGAAACGGGGTTTTACTCTTAAAATGGATTTTAATTGTGAATTCACCTATTAATTACATAGATGAACACTATTTCAATTTGTCTTTTCATGTTATCTTGGCACGTATAACTTATTAATTACGGCATCTCTCTCTCTCCAAATACATCGACGCATACTTATCTGACGCAGTTCTAGGCACATCTAAACTAACGTCACCTGATAAGGCTTGCATTACCGGGTTTCTTACTGTTTTTGTGACTGTTCTGACTCTTCATTTCTACAAATAACTCAGTTTGCATATTATAATAAATACAACATTATTTTCAGTGTCCAATCTATTTTATAATATTTGTTTTACACAAAACATGCTCACGAACCAAAGGCTATATCACAACTAATCTTTCAAACCACAGATCCTTCATTCTTAAGCGTCACAATGAATTAATGTATGACGTCATTGCAATAAAATGTGGTGATTGGTCCATTGCGTACAATCACAGGCTATGGATGACGAATATACATCTGATAACAAGATAGATGTAAAAGCCGTGATATTTCAATCTCTTACTACATGTCATAGCACAAAGATTTTCTTCGACTGATGATGATAGGCGAGTATTATTTTATATGTTTCTTGTTAACTGCTACCTTTGTATATCTTTCTTTCGTTCTTCATATATATATATATATATATATATATATATATATATATATATATATATATATATATATATATATATATATATATATATATATATATATATATATATATATATATATATATATATATATATATATATATATATATTTCATTGCTATTTATTTGTTATCGTTGATTGATGTTGTTTGAAGGCACACATACACACGCACACATGCACACACACAGACACACACACATTAATTATAGAGATACTTTACTTAATATATTATCTTACCAAACCTTACGCTAACTTATTGGTCACATGACCTACAGTATTTCTAAAACGTTGTGGATCTGCCTTTATTTTTTTAAACGTCATTGGCCAACATTTATATTTTGACATTTAATATTCAAATCTCATTTTCTTTTTTTTACTGTTCAAGACAAAACATTTATAATTTGTTTAAGTTTTATTTTTTGTTAGTTTTTTTTTAATGTTTTTTATTTTTGAAATATTATTCAAGATTTATATTTTGCATTTATATTTATACTTGTATTTATATTTATATTTGTTTTTAAATTTTTCTTTAAAACTTTTTACTTTTAAAATTTTATTTACTAATTTTGAATTTTTATTTTGAAACTTTTTTTTTAAATTTTATTTATTTTTTTTTTACATTTTTGTTTAAAAAATTTTATTTTTTTATTTTTCTTTATATTTTTAAAATTTTTATTTTAAAACTTTTTAGTTTTCTTTAAACTTTTATTTTAAAACTTTTTATTTACAAAATTTTATTTATTTTAAAAATTTTTATAAAACATTTTCTTTTTACTAAATTTTTGTTATTTTTTATTAGAAATATGTACTTTATTAACCTTAAAGGAGTAAAGAAGTAGCGTAAACACTATACCCTATCTCTTTACATCCGACCATCCTCTATTGCTTTACTGCTTTGCGTTATATTTTGGAGTCGTTTTTGTGTGAACATAACATAAAAATAAGTTCTTTGAATTAGCATTACATAAAAATAAGCTATTTGTAAGAACATAACAAAAATATATTAGAAACATTTTATGTTTTTACTAAATCTTTTATTCTTTTATTAAAAATAACATTTAATCAATGTCAATAAATCAAAACCATAAAATCATAGCACTTTCCCCATTAGCTATTCACTGATTAAGTGATTAAAGTCATATTTAAACTACATTACTTGCTCAACATTACATAAAAAAAAGTTATTTGTATAAACATTACATAAAAATAAGTTCCTTGTAGGAACATAAAATTTATTAAAATCATTTTATTTTTTTAATGTTTAGAGCATTAAAAATATAGATTATTCAATATAATATATATATAATATAATATAATTATATATATATACTATATATATATAATATATATATATATATATTATATATATATAATAATTATATATATATATAATATATTTATATAATATATTATTATATTATGAAAGAACGAAAGAAAGATAAACAAAGGTACTAGTTCCAGAAGCAATATAAAATAATACTCACCTATCATCATCAGCCGAAGAAAACAGTCTTTGTGCTATGACACGCAGTAAGGAACTGAAATATCATGGACTTTGTACATCTATCTCGTTATAAGATGTAAATATTCGTCCATCCTTTTAGCCCGCTGTGATTGGTCGTGAATGACGCAATCAACCCACAATTGTACTGCAGTGACGTCATTCATTATTCATTGTGACATACGGTTTAAGAATAAGGGACCTGGTGGTTATTAGATTATTGTGTATACCTTCGGTTCGAAAGCATGTTTTGTGTAAAGAACGAGATATTAACTGAAATAGGATTGACCGCTCAAAATATAGTTGCATGTATGTAAGTGATTAATGTGTAAACCGAGTTTACTTGTAGATAATGAGGTTTCTGCACAATGTTAGAAGCCAACAGATCGGCGGCATATGGTAAGAAATCAACCGGTCATGGTAAGCTTCGAGGTGACGTTTAGTTTTCTAGATGTGCCTGAGAAGCTTTAAAAAACTTTTTGGCTGCGTCAGGTATAGTTAATGCGTTGGTATATGGCCCGAATTGCGTGAGAGAGAGAGAGAGAGAAAGGAAGAGAGAGAGAGAGAGAGAGAGAGAAGGAGAGATGAGAGAGAGGAGAGAGAGAGGAGGAGATATGCCACAATTAAAAAGTTATATTGCCGAAAGATCTGGTACTGCCAAGCCCATATTAGATCAGGTTAGGTTAGACAATGTTAGTTGGTGCTGCCTTAGTCCGATTAGGTATAGAAAAAGCAGCTATAAGTTATGCTGAGCGTACGACAATATAGGTAGAGAGCAGCCGGTGAATTTGTTTTGGACGTTAAGGTCGTTTCTCATAATTTGTGGGAAACAGTGTGTCGGTCTTTGGACGTGATTGTCCGATTCAGTGATCTCATTCCATTGTATCGTAAGATTAATCGTCAGCAGGAATACTGCAATACAAACAATTAAAAAATAAATTTTCAGTGTTTACCCGGAAGGAAACCGGTTCAGGGTTTTCGGATGCGTCCGTCTGCTTCCGATGGTGGAGGACCTTAAGATTTTCCTCCCATATTCGTCCTCAATCTGAGAATTATCATCATTTTCACACTCATTCGCCCTACTTCCTGTATCTTCTTGCTCCCCCGTGTGGTTGAATGAACGTCTGTAGTTTCGCCCTCTTGCGCTGCTAAAGCACTTCAATGGGTCTTTTCGTCTGGGACTCTGTCTTGTTTGGTGGATTCTCTCATCATGAGCGCGATCTCTACTCCCGTGGATTCGACGAACACGGCCTTGCTATTCTCGGAGTTTCTATGGTCGCCACTAAATACGAAGTATGACCAATAGACCGACCCTTAAAGTATCTGTGCATGTGTGGTTAGGGACGACCTACGCGCATTTGAAGCGCGGATCGCGATGATAATAATTCTCTCCATTGCGGGGACCGATCAGGTAATTCACGCTGTTTTGCACTCTCAGACATGCGAGCTCTGCACTCGCCTGTACGGCCAGACCCGGTACACCCTGGCCTTGGGTAGCCAGCGATCCGAATGCTCATTTTCTGGCACATGATGAACTTACTCCAGTATTCGTCGCGATTTCTTTATCGTACCTGTTAATTTCCATTCTCTCTGGCTCACATACAACCCTCTGTTGCATTTCTTTTGCATCTACGGCTTCTGGCTCACGTCGGCTCCGGCGATCAATGAGTTAACTCATAGGCTAACGATATCTTGTCTAAATACAAATTGATAATTCATACAAGCCTTTATAACATTTATTTTTTTCTATCACAAACAATTTCGCAAGTTGGTGGGGACCCCTACAGTGGGGTCATAGCGCGTGGAAATCGCAACCTGAAGGCAAGCTGGACACTAAAAGCTATTGGGGTAGTCAAGTTGTTGAGGGGGAGAGTATACATGTCTGCTGAAACCCAAGCTAAATTACAAGGGGAAATACAAAGAGGGGTGGGTGCTTAAGTGGAAGTAAGGAAAAATTATCTTTGAAGTTAGTCTTGCCTCATCGTTCTTAAGCTCTAATCACGGACTCACAAAAGCTATTTGGAGCGCAATAAGCCTTCCAGAATCACGTTCGGAAGACGATCCCGATGGATATAGTGGATTTAGGGGCGGTAAAATGGTCTAACGAGACCGATGCCCTATCTGCTGAACACGACCCTCTTAAGAGTCACAAGAATTTCGTTTGTGGGGGTAAAGGAGCTTTTTAAGGAGTTCAAAGTTCTAAAAAACTCAAGAACAACTGTCACCTGCCTGCACCTTAAAAGCCTCTCAGTACCGATAGAATATGTTATAACACAGTTAAGTTTCGAAAAATCTAACGCCTATGATGGAAATTTTCCAAGTCAGATTCGGACATGACTTTGGAACTTTCTGGCCATTCAGTAAGCATAAAGCAGTCCATCTGAAACTGGTTTTTAAGCTGGTCCTTTTGAAAGCGGACGTTTGCAAGCAACCTGGAAACTCTCCCATCCTTGTTACGGTCCAGTCCGCGTATCTGAAACCTAATGTATGCAAAATGGTTTGCTATTGTAGCAGTTTTCGTGGGCAGTGCTATTTGCAGCATCGTGCAACCTCTCCTAGGTGACATTTCTGGGCTGCTAAAGTACATCTGTACTATATCTTATGAGATACTCAGTAGTACATTACTATAACTTGAGATATCACTATTACGTATAAGTATACTATTATCAGTATGGCTTGTTAGTATACTACTTAGTATATATATTTATATATAATGTATAAGCTATATACGTATTCATCTATATTCCTTCTGCTACGAGGCCTAAACCGGCATGTATTAATTATATATATATAGGTCATATGGTAATATACTATAATATATTCATCAGTATATATATAAGTATATCGCGTAGTATTTATATATATATATTGTATATATCATATATTATATATATTATCAGTGAGCTAGTAGGTAGTATGCTAATATGGTATATATTATTGTATTATAATATATATTAGGCTATAAGGTGTTAATATTAGTGTATTAATAAAAAGAAGACCACCATATTTCACGTAATTTAAGTACTATACTAGATCATAATTTAAGCTAGCATATATATAATAGTACCGCGATACTAGTATATATAATATATATATATATTCCTCACTATATGCGTCATATTATAATTAAATAGCGGGAATAATAGGGATTTACGGGACTAGTAATTCATAAAATATATGATTATATATAAATTAATGATAGATATTATAATACGTAAGGGTTGATTATACTGTTAATATCAGTATTGAATTAGAATATATATATAGTATAATAGGATATATATGAGTAAGGATAGTGAATATAATATTCGGAGTTATAGTATATATTATATGATATACTATAGTGACGTTAGTATATGTAATTATAATTAGTAAAAGTGGTTACTGATATGATTTATTGATAACACATAGGAGTATATATATTATAATTATCATACGGGCTTATATATATGATATTTGGCTTGGGGATCGGGTCCAGTTGTTTAGTACTGACTAATTATAGCTATAAGTGAAAAGACGGCGTTCGATTATAATATTAGTATGACATACCTATGAGTAACTAGCTCAATTGTTCTGACCAAAAAGATTTGAATGGCGCAAGGCATTGTATACGCGTATAAAGAGAGCTGCTGTCTCAAGCGCATTACAGCGGAGAATTAAAAAAATACCTACACTTTTATATTGAACACACTCACAGAGCGAGTGTTTGTAGATGCCCACTGTTGTTTATTTTTAGGAGAGTAGAATCTAGTACAAATAACGCTTTTTATTGAAAAGTTTTAAATTGTTAAGAATCATGGAGCTGTAGTTGAGAATTAGCATGACGTCTGTCCCTCAAGCACGAAGAGCTCCTTCGTGAAGTAATACGCGTGAGAAACTGAGCTGTCGCGCAGGAAATGTAGGGTTCTTGTACTTGTCGCCCAGAATGGTTGTGCACAACTCTTCTCTTGTTTTTGTTTTATAGCTAAGAAACCTCACCTTCAGGGCGGGTGATAAAGTGACTTTAAAGTTTGGACGCAGAGAGTCGGTGTTTGCCTTACTCGCGTGAAGGTACTAGGACCGGGGAGACCTGAGCGTCCCTGGCTGTTCCGCTCCGTCGGTCTGGTCGCAAGTACCCTCAATTTAAAAGGATGTATTAAAAACGAAAATATAGGGATAATAACATCTATTCTCACTAGACGATAAAATGAAAATGACTATTTTGGTAACTCTCTTTTGCTCTCCAGGTTAGTGTGACTGAAAATTGTGCAGCGTCGGATTCAATGGTCAATCACAACGTACGCTTGCCAGATCTCTAAGATTATACTAATAGTTAAGGTGTTATTAAATAAATATTTAGAATAAAATAATTTTTTTTTAAGTTTCAAACGATGAAATTGGCTTGCTGAGATCGCATCACAATGGTTTATTTTATTTTCCTGTGACGATGTTATCAGGCTTCGCTGTTAATGCCATTGCCTTTCGGATGCTGGCATATATCCTATGTCTATATATTAATATGTTAGGTATATCGCTTGATATATATATATATATATATTATATATATACGTATATATAATATATATATATATATATAATTACTAATTATATATAATATAATATTATATATATATATATCATATATATATATCATAATAGTATATATTCTTACAAAAAAAATCGTTTATATAGTACATCATTAGGTAATATGACAAAATATAAAAAAAAAATGAAAGAGAAAAAAAGAAAAAAGAAAGGTAAACTGTTTCGAGTTCAGTCCAGAATCAATCCTAAAGAAAAGTTATAAAACAGGAATTAGAGAAGAGGATATAAATACCAAAATTTTGCCATTAAAAGTGGGACGCTTCGGAGGTATAGAAATAATTAACATATATCACAATAAGTAAAACGATTAATATATTATTGTGGACATATGAGATTATAATAAAATTAGCCAAGTAATATGGTTTCCATTAATTTTATTTTTTCCAATACTATTTCATCATTTCAGTACTTAATAATTGTTCAACGAATACACCATGTTTTAAATATTTCCGACTGATGTAAGAATATTAATGATTTTAACCTTCTCATCTTGTTTGATTTTGGAAATTAACATTATCCTAATGTTTATGGGGTTATATATATATATTTATATTATATATATATATATAGCTATATATATATAATTGATATATAATATATATATAATATTTGTCCTATATATAATATATTGTACTTTATACGCTATCTATACAGACTATTATATACATATATTATATTATTATTAGTATATATATATAATATAATATATATATATATATATATATAATATATATTAGTATTATGTTATATATATATTATATATATATATATATAGTATATAGTCCTGATAGTATTATGATATATAATATAGATATATGATATAGTATATATAGTACTATATAATATATATACTATGTATTATATATATATAGTGATATATAGCTAGTAGTAACTTGATATATATATATAAAGATAAATATATATATATTAGTATATATATATATAATATAGTATATATATATATATATATATATATATTATATATAAGTATATATGTATATATATATTATGTATATATATATATAATTGTGATATATAATATTATATATATATATATATATGTATAGGTCGCCACGTATCCGATTATCGTCATTACTGATCTTAACACTAATTAATGCTAAACAGTAAAGGAATACATTGCTGAATCTGGTCCAATGCTGTCCTGGAAATGTAAAAAAAAAAAAAAAAAAAAAAAAAAAAAAAAAAAAAAAAAATTTAAAAACTACAATAGCTAGGCAAGCGACAAGAGGAATAGCAGTTTTTTGGAATCCTGGGTAAAATTTTCACATAAGAAAATGTAAAATAAAATAATAATAATATACTAAAATTATTGTTAATAAATATGGTAATATGATTAGAAGGGCCTATTTAGAGACCTTTTTATTGGTTTCTCGTTAAGCTTCAAATAGACTTTCTATTAAAATTTTGCTTTTTTTTGTATTTTTAACTAAGAATACCCCAGGGTGCAATGGCAGTGAGTCGGGGTTCTCTCGGCCGTTCCGGGAACTAACGGGTAGAGAACTTATATTCCGCCCCCATCTCGGGGAGGGTCGTCTCGAAACCGGCGCCGCTCTTTGGTTTGTGGGTGTCGCGGGGGGTTCCTCCCGCCCACTCCCTAGCGGGGTGGGAAGACAGCGCGGTCACCCCCGGCTATGGTATTCCACCCGGTGCGGCCTCGAGCGCCCTAGTGTGGTATAAGCAGAAATTTAATAGAAAGATCTATATTATTTTATCGAGCAGCAATATCAAGGATTCTAAAATATGGTCACTCTATCAATATATTAGACTAAAATATTTGCGTTTACAATAATTCATTGTTTTTTATTATTCATTATCGTTTTACATTTTCTTGATGTGAAATTTTTACCCGGATTCCAAAATGTATTCACTTTTCGCTGTAGCTACTGTAGTTTTTGAGATATTTTTTTTTTTTATTTTTTTGTTTTTTCTTTTTTTTCTTTTTTTTTTTTTTACATTGTCCGCACTAAAATTGGACCAGCATTCCGCCAATGTATTCCGTTTTACTGGAGCATTAATAGTTTTTAAGATACATATGGATTGTGGCTCTTCTAGCGGCTGGCCATATATATATATATAG
>JABUQX010002450.1:0-7500 GCA_015478945.1 Trachelipus rathkii | reverse complement strand
AATTGGATATATTGGCCGGATAGATTCTTGTTTTCACTCCTGAAATATCGCGCCGCCATGATGATGCTCGCATCGTAGAGTTTGTCCGCCAACTAATTTTGATTCGTGCCTCATTAAATTTTGCCACCCGCTTAAGAACACTGATAGTTCTGTAATAGCTTCAGCTCCTCTGTCTTCAGACACTGGAAAAAAACGAATAAATCTTTGTACTTATATCGCATTTCTCGTCCACATAACGAATAATTTATGGATAGAGTTCAGCTAAAAACAGATTTTATCATTG
The DNA here is from genome assembly GCA_015478945.1 of Trachelipus rathkii. Lineage (NCBI taxonomy): Eukaryota > Metazoa > Arthropoda > Malacostraca > Isopoda > Trachelipodidae > Trachelipus > Trachelipus rathkii. The sequence continues at coordinate 7,217 of JABUQX010002450.1, read as the reverse complement.
GTTTCGTCTACTTGTTGAGAAAACATAGCACTTTTTATTCTGTTCTTGTAGATATTGATCATTGAGAACTTTACCTCACTGCATGAGAATTAGATTCATGTCTGACTGTATCAGAGTGATAGTACCTTGAAAAGATCCGAGCAGTGGGGAACACCTGTTCCCTTAAGCCTACAAAGTAGTAACTTTTTAAGGAAGAGAAAGAAGTTTCAACATAAATTACCTTTATTTTAAAAGAAGAGGAACATGTCATTGTGTTCCTCTTGAATGAATTCTGTTTACCAAGAAAATTACACAGTCTATTAGCCTTCTCATAATCTGGCGATTTTCGTCAACTTCTTCGTTATGTTTTTTAATAAGCGTTTTATGAGATTCACTTAAAGCCTGATCAATATGTGTATTGGTTCCAATTCTATAATTTTAAGGGTACATTCTGAATGTCTTGAGATGCTCATGTTTTTTTGCATGCCTCTAACTCAAATTTTTCATATCAGAAAAAGCCTTTTTTCCCCAAGCGTTTGGACTGAATTTTGCTAAAAAGTTAAACATGCGCAGCAATATATCTATGTCTTAGATAGGACAACCATTGCACGTTAACCATATTTTTTGATTTGGAACCATTCATGACAGGACAAAGTCCGCATTTTCATTTTCCTTTATTAATTATCGCAAATTTCTGGTGTTGGTCTTCCCATTTTTTTTAATTTCTAATAATTTCTTGATTAATTGATATTTCTAATAGTTTGTTTTTAGCAATAAGTCACGCTTGCTCCATTTCCAATCTACATATTATATTAACTAAAAATAATTAATACAACGTATGTAGAGATAATTCAAAACAGGAAGAGCAAAAAAAAATCACACGCACATTCAGATAGTTGAAAAATGCGACTGACTCTTAACATGCAACCAATAGGCTTCATATTCTCTCTCTCTCTCTATCTCTCTCCTCTCTCTTCTTCTCTCTCTCTCTCTACTATTATTATATAATATATATATAGTATACTATATATATATATATATTTATATATAATATTATAGTACGATATATATATATAGTATATATTATATTATATATATATATATATATATGAGAAATTAATTAAAATTGCAAGTGAAGGCAATATCAAGAAAATTTTAAAAAAAAGCTATTTATGGGCAACATTTTATGACGTACGGAAAGTTACGAAAGAGCGGGATTCCGCCTCCTTTATTGCATTGCAGCATAAGAATATATTTATTTCAGCTAAGGTTATGGTGCGTACGGCGAACAGTTAACGCTAGATGTGGATTACGGAGGGGTCAAAACCACGCCGCCATAAAAGATAGCTCATTTTGGTGGTTTTATATGTTCTTTAAGATTGTTTGTAGATATTAATTTTTATGGGTTTCTTATTTATTAACATTTTTTATAGTTTTTTATTTCTTGTTCTAAGTTATTTTTATTAACGTTAAAGACACCGATAAAGCGGTTGTGTATTGAATTTTGATCCTACACACCTTCATGCTATAAAATATCTATGAAAATAACAGTTTATAGGAGAGAGCTTCACAGAATAGTCTCTAATTGGAAACTCTTTGGATAAAAAAGTAAGAATATGGTTAAGCTATTAATTGAATTGAACAAGTTTCCTTATATACAGACAAAGCGCTTGAGAACACAATACCTATCTTTTTGGACTCATCCTAAGATAAACAAGGCTTGGGATTCTTCTATTACAAGAGCGAAGTGGTGGGCTCAATAAATTACGAGAATCAACAAAATAAATATTTTGAAAGAAACCAGGTTATAATGAACAAATTAATGAAACTATCACCGTAAAGAAGCCCTGCAAATTATTTCTTGGTTCAAAGAGACTCGTGGATGTACCATCGTGGCAAATGAGCTTCAACCTTGTGGTTCCAAATTTCTCCTGCAATGAAAGATGAAGCAGAGGATGTTACTCATTTACTTTCGGTTTATGACGAATACACTTACGACAGTTTCTTTTTAGCAGGAACAAAGTATAGACCAAAGTGGCAAGTCATTATGCAACCTTATCATCAGGTATGGACAGTGCGGCAAAATCACACAGCAAAATGAGTATAGTGGAATTTACTTTTAGGGATATTGTATAAATAGAATAATTTTTTGAAGCTTGGACTAGTGAAGCTCTTTCTTACAAAAAAAAACATAGAACGGATGTTTCTGAATAGGAAATATAATAAGATGATGTGTATCAATGAAAAAGATGACTTGACCGATCTGAAAGAAAGAAGAAAGAAAACGGAACTTACTCGCAGATTATGAAACGCCACAAATTTTAAATTTCGTATAGGGTGTTTATTTTACCTGAGATATTTAATTGTTAGTTTATTTATTTGTTATAAGTGTATTATTTTAATGTTTAATTTTAGGCCTTCCATTGTTAAAATAAAGTATAATATCGTTTAAAAGATTTGTCCAAAGTGAGTGACGAGAGAAGTAGGTTAACAAAAGGCAACAACTTTGTCCTGAAAAAAGTTAACGAAAAATGTTTGAAAAGTTTTTATATAGGGCTTATAAGAATCAATACCCAAATGGAGTCCCCAAAAAAGTATTTATTTAGATTATTATTATTACTTATTAATTGACTTATTTAATTATTATTAATTATTTTCATAACTATTGTTATTATGACTTATTAATAATATTAATATAAATATTATTATTATTATTATTATTATTTTATGTTATTCATTAATTATAATTCTTATAAATTAAAAGTGTATTCTTTATTATTATAATTTAACATTATTCTTAATTATTATATATTATTATTATTATTATTATTATTATTATTATTATTATTATTATTATTATTATTATTATTATTATTATTATTATTATTATTAATATTTTTTTTTTTTTTTTTTTTTTTTTTTTTTTTTTTTTTTTTTTTTTTTTTTTTTTTTTTTTTTTTTTTTTTATTATTACTATTATAATGATAAATATAAGTTAAACGTAGTTATTATTATTCTTATTATTATTGAATTACTATTTTAACAGTAGTATTATTACTTATTTATTATTATTATTTACTATTATTATTATTATTATGATTTACAATTTTTATTACTTCTTTATTATAAATTATTATTATTAGTATTAATTATAATTATATATTATTATTATTATTGATTTTTATTGTTATTGTTTTCATTTTTAATGTAATTGTTTATATTGTCATTTTTGTCTTTTTTTGGTATTTGTTTGTCCTTTGTTTGGTCTTTAGTTGTTCATTTTCTTTTTAATATTATTATTATCACTGACGTACATTATATTTCATTATTTTAATCGTAGTTATTATTAAAAGTGATTCTAATGTTTACTGTTCCACATTGTTTTTGCTATTGTTATTGATAGTGAAATTGTGTACAAATTATTCCCAAGCTATTGATGTAATTGTGTAATTATTATTAATATTATTATTATTATTATATATATATATATATATATATTATATAATATATTATATAATACGTATATATATATATATATTTATAATGATATATATATATATATATATATTATATATATATTATATGATATACTAGTATATAGTAATGAAATTAATTAAAATTGCAAGTGAAAGGGTTTCCCCAAAAGAAAAATTTTAAAAAAAGCTATTTTGGAACATTTAATGACGTTACGGAAGTAACGAGAGCGGGAAGTCTCGCTTTTCCCTTTATATCATTGCAAGCATAAGAATATATTTATTATTTAATTTATATTATTATTTATTATTGAATATTTATTTATTATTATTTCATCTCAAATTGATTATTATTATTATTATTATTAATTATTATATTATTATTTTATTAATTTATTATTATTATTATTATTATTATTATTATTATTATTATTATTATTATTATTATTATTTTATGTATTATTATTATTACTTATTATTATTATTATTATTATTATGCGCTTTGATACAAACATTATTATCAGTTTTTATTATTATTATAATGTAAGGTTTATTTCAGGTCTCAAAGGAAACACGACACTGTGTTGCATTAGTAGACCCTTTTTCAGATACCTAGGGAAATTAATTTTATGTTATTGATAATATATTGCTATAATGTAGTTGTAAATATTGTACTATGTAAATAATGTAATTTTTTTACTGAATAAAGTTTTGAAAATAAAATAAAATAAATAAATTATTATTATTATTATTATTTTTTATTATTATATATTATTATTATTATTATTATTATTATTATTAAAATTATTATTATTATTATATTATTATTATTATATTGTTATGTATATTATATTATTATTAATTATTTATTATTATTAAAATGTTATTGATTAATTTTATTATTATTATTTATTATTATTATTATTATTATTATTTATCATTATATTTATTATTATTATTGATATTATTATTATTATTATTATAATTATTATTTTATATGATTCATGATTATGGTGATTAAATTGTATACTATTTGGTTCTGAGTAGTATTATTATTATTATTATTCATTATTATTATTATTGATTATTATTATTATTAATTATTAATTTATTATTATTTATTTATTATTATTATTGTTATCCATTTATTTTATTATATAATTATTATTATTTGTATTGTATTGTTATAATTATGAGTGTATTATTGTTTTTATTTGTATCCTTGTTAATTAATTATATTAATATCTCAGTATCTTGGTATTAATTATTAATTATATATGTAGTTATTATTATTGATTATTATTATTATTATTATTAATTATTATGTATTATATTATTATCTATTATTATTATGTTTCTATTATTATTTATTAATTATATTATTATTGATTATTATTATTAATTAATTTTAATTAAAACTGATGCTTAGTATTATCAATTAAGTAATAATCAAGCATTTTTTTTATTTCTAATTATTATTATTATTATGATTAATTATATGAATATATTATATTTATTATGTGTTTTGACCTCTCGATTATTATCTTTAATTATTACTCTTTTTGTTCATTACCTTTAAATTAATTATTTGATTATTATTATTATTTTTATTATTATTAATTATTATAATTGATTTTGCTATTATCGTGATTATTATTAATCTAATAAATTATTATTATTAATCCGATTATCTATTATTTTAATAGATTATGATTATTTTTCTTATTAATTATTTAATATTGTTAATAGTATTATTATTATTTTTAATGTATTTCTATTGATTATTATTATATTTTTATTATTTAAATAATAATTAATGTTTATTGTTATTAGTACTATTAGTAAGAATACGTTATTATTATTATTATTATTATTATTATTATTATTATTATCTATTATGTATTATTTATTTTGATTAATTATTATTTATAATTATTATGATTATTATTATTAATTATTATTATTATTATTATTATTATTATTATTATTATTATTATTATTATTATTATTATTATTATTATTATTATTATTATTATTATTATTATTATTATTATTGTTATATTTTATGCATTATTAATTATTAATTGATTATTTATTAGTTATTATTATTATTATAATATTATTATTATTATTATTATTATTATTATTATTTTTATTATTATTTCTCATTATTATTATTTTTTTTTTATTATTTTCATTTTTCATTAACAATAACTTGATTTATTAATATATTTGTACACAAAGGATTATTATTGATTGATTAATTATATTATTATTTTATATTATTATTATTATTATTTATTATATATTATTAGTTTATTATTATTATTATTATTATTCATTAGGAGATCATTATTTCTTTAGTACACACGTTTATATTTCAATTCCCTATTGAAGTTCTTGTTTTATACTCTTGAATTATAGTGAAATTGCGTAATCACATTAATAAATTTCCCGACTATTGAAATTAAAGAGATTTTACGGTTACTCTGCCAAGGAAGATCGTGTCTCTTCCCTTTTGAAGATATTGAAACGAAAATTCCATTTCCTACGCATTTTCTCGAAGAGGTAAATGAAGAAGTAAGAAGAGGAAGAAGCATTTCACAATTGCAATTCTCAATAAGCTTGAGGCGTTTTCAAGGGAAACACGGAGAATAGTTTCACCTTTGAAATTCCTTTTTAAAAGCTCATTAAACTCCTCTCTATCAACTTATAAATGTAAATTTTTTGCTTTACAAAAGTTTACATTATTACTTTAGGCTTCAAATCGTATTTAAGTTGCTTAATGAAGGCATTAAAAAAAATATCATTACAAACTCTTCACCTTACATTTTCTTTCCTTATTCATATATGATATATATTATATATATATATTATATATAATATATTATATATATATATATTATATATATATAGTATCGATATCTTTATATATTTTTTTTATATATATATATATATAATATATATTATATAATATATATATATATATATATATATATATATATATATATATATATATATATATTATATATATATATATATCTATTATTCATATATAAAACTAAAGTATATATTATATACTATAAATATATAATATATATAATATATAGTATATATATATATACTATAGTATACTTATATAGTACTATTTATATATATATATATATACTATAATCATATTAATTGAATATATAGTATATATATATATATATATTAATATATATAATTAATTATTATATATATATCATATATATATATATATATAATAATATAGTATATAATATATATATTATATATTATGTATACTAATATATATATATATATATATATTATATATTGATATATAGTACTAGTAGTATATATATATATTATATATAAGTATATATATATATATATATATATATATATAAAGGGTGTACTGGAACTGAAATTAGCCAGAATCACAAAAAAAAATTCCGGCCGAAACCGGAATTTCTAATGAACTTGCCTTTAACATATAAAGAGAATGTTATAAAAAAAAATATTCTATATAACTTTGCATATAAATCTTAAATATATATAGTATATATAGTATATTAAGTAATAATATATGTACTACGTATAGCTATATATTATATATAAATATATATATATATATATATAATATATATAGTTATATATAATATAGAATTGGCACCCATGAAAGATATATTAAAACGTGTGTAAAGAAAAAGAAAAAGTATAAAAATAAGAAAAGTAGTATTATATATATATAGAATATGTATA
>JABUQX010002449.1:0-40000 GCA_015478945.1 Trachelipus rathkii | reverse complement strand
AATGTATTATGAAGTGGTCATTCAAAGTCAAAGCTTAGTTTGTTAAAACCTTTCGCAGCGGACACATAAATTACGTTCGTCTAATTTTCATGTAAATGAATCAAAATTCAACAATTTAGAATACCTTTCTGGTTGTTTGAAGTGTTAACGTTTTACGTATTATTAACCATGAAACTCAAATCATACATGATAAGAGAGCCCAGGCTCTCGCATCATGTATGATTTGTCCAAATAAGTAAAAGTAGTTGAAAAATTTGAATAAACAATAAAGTGAAGTTGAAATAATAATAAAACTAAAAAATTAATATATATGTACAATTCAGACTAGTTGACTTTGCTATAAGAAACGGTGCAGCGATCATGAGCACCTTTTTTAAACATGGAGAGAGTAAAAAGTGGACATGGTACCGCTGGAATTCAGAAAACCAGGAATATACGGAAAAATCTATGATAGACCTAATGATATGTAATGATAAGAGGGTGTTTATGGATGTCAAAAGCATACCATCAGTGTCTCTGGATTCGGACACAGACTTGTGGTGGGGCCAGATAAGCACTGTAGACCAAACGGAAGAACGACGAAGAAAGTAACACACAAAAAACAAGAGCAACACCGATATTGTTTTTGAAAAAAATTAAAATAGACTTGAAAACCAAGAGAACGATTTCAACACAACTAGTTAGAAATAATGAGGAAATCCACAGGAAACTGCTGGAACGAGCGTAGAGGAAGGTTTGGAAAGATTTCACAGAGAAAGGTATGGGAGCAGGTTAACAGAGGAAGTTTATTGGAACAAAAAAAATTAACAATATGTGGGAAAAGGAAAAAAGACGGTTTGGTGGAATGAGGAAGATAAAAAACGTACATAGTAAAAGAAAAAAACAAGAAATACCTTTTCTATGGATGAAGACAAGGACAGAGGAAAATAGACTTGTTCTGGCGAGAATCATTGCCAGAAATAGTACAAAGCGAAACATCGATTTATCATGCGGAAAGAATAGGAGAGAGAATAAGTGAGCAGATTAGACGATGCACTAGGAGATATTATGAATGGCTAAGAGATTAAGAAAAAGATGAACCTAACACGATGTGATATTCAACAAAGAATAGAGCAACCAATAGTGGATATGAAAAGGTTGGAGGATGATATGAGACAGAATATTTTTATGAATTTTAAAGTGTGACGTGGACAACGGAATTACATAACCAACAAATGAAGACCTGGTCTCAGAAAGACTTAGAACCGATACATGCGCGAGGAAGTGAGACAAGCTATAAAGAGCCTTAAAGAATGCGAACGAGCCCAGGAGCGATCGGACTAAGATAATGAATTATTCAAAACAGAGAGCGTATGGTTGGCATGGATGACAGAATTATTAAATGTATATTGGTAGAGAGGAAACATACCGTCAGATTGGAGAAAGCTGTGATACTGTCCAATACATAAAAAAGGAGATAGAGGAGAAGCAGAAATTACAGAGGAATAGTGTTGCTTTTGAGTGCATATAAAATATACGAGAGGATAATAGAAAAAAGACTTCGGAGAGAATTAGATGGGGAAGATTGGATGAGTGGCAAACGGATTCAGGCCCAATAGTAGAAGTGTAATATTGACTTTGATATTCTCTTTAAAGAAGTGAGAGAAGAGCAGCTAGATGAATCAAGTAGAATATATCACATTTATTAGATCTAGAAAAATGCTTTTTGATAGATACAAAGGATAAAAGCCTTAATGAAGCCTTATAAAAGCCTGCATATGGAATAAACAAAAATACTGATAAAGGATAATAAATAATGTAGTATGTAAAAACCCATAAACACGCGTTGAACGGAGATGGGAAAGAGAGAATGGTTGAAACGCAAGACTGGAGTAAGCACGGCAGTTGCTTTGTCCCATACTTTTTGCATTATTCTGGACAACTGCATTAGAAGAGCTGACTATGTGTAAGAGAAGATAGGGAATGCACCTTTGTATACGCGGACGATACAGCTGTGGTGCCAAAGGAACAATATGAGCTGCAAGCTGCTCGTGATTCTTGGAATGAAGTTATGATAGAGTGGGGAATGAAAATAAACAGGGAGAAAGACGACTAACTAATGACGATATCGATGACCAGGGAGAACACGCGGGAGATATGGATGGGAAGGTACACAGTTAAAAACAGAGACCAGCAGATTCAAATATCTTAGGCAGTAATAATTCAATGAGGGGAACAAAAAAAAGGATGGATAGATTCAGAACTAAGAGAAAGAATAACAAAATATTCAAACAATGTGGGAATGTTGTACCAATTGATGATGCAGAGAGGAGTGCCAGTAGAGGTAAAAGTGCCTATATATACAACTATCCTATGACCAGATATTCTCATACGAGGTCGGATGGCTGGGTACTTAACACGATGCAGAAGAGTAAAATAGAAGCTGCGAAATTGCGAGGTTAAGATTAACTAAGAAGGGAAGTAACGCCTAGACAGATTTATAGACAGTGACGCCAATAAGAGTGAGACTCGGAGTCCGCCCAAAAATGGAATTGTATTGAAAGAAACCAGCTGAGAGGGTTCGGTCTGCTGCAGAGAATGGGAGGACTTTCCTAGCCAGATACCACGACGCAAAACTACTTATAGTGAGGACCCTAATAATCGGAACGAGACCAGTGGGAAGACCAAGAAAACGATGGAAGATCTGTGCGAAAGAGCAATTAGCGGCGAGGGGAGAAAAACCGCATGAGAGATACTGCTGTGCGAAAGTGACCCCGGGCAACTATTTGAAGCCGGGACTCGTTTCTTTTGGGCAAAGGTAACTGGATTGCAAGTGGAGAAACAGCAACAATACAGGATCTACCAACTCTAACAATAAAAGATTATGCTATGCGTGAAAATAAGAGAAACCGACAGTATGATAGCGTATCTGAAGAAGTGAAGGAAGAGGAATGGTGCCGACATTATATTAAGATTAATTTCAAAGAGAAACACATAACCCTGGGTAGGACCAGGTTACCTATCATTATTTTTTAAGAATAAATTAATAATTACAGAAAAAAACACAAAATAAAAAAAAATATAAAAAAATGGTTTAACTTTATAAATACATCATAAAATAAAGAATACCATAACAGGGAAAATTAAATCATACACAAATCTTAAAGTAAAGTAGAAAACCAAAAATGAGCATATCTTATGCTTTGCCCTTCCCTATCCACTGTTTTAATTGCATAAGCACGATAAGCGTAGCTTGACACATTCTTATAAAAAATTTTCATCCAATACTTGTTAGAATAATACACTAATAAAAGAGGAGGCAAGGCAAAACCTCCTGCTCCTTGAGTCGTACCTCCCTCAGTGCGTTCATTAGATAAAATCAAAGTCTGCCCGATTTGGCGCTTAAGACCACAACCCAAAAAACACCAACCACACCACACATATCCTCGAAAACCACCAATTTAGCCATATCACTAAACCATAAATGCCATCGGTCATTATTTATTTTCTCTTCACATGTTCTTGGACCTATTCTTAATCTATATATCATTGGTCTCATTCGATATTCACTCGCAGTATTCAACTATCTATACTTAACCTATAAAACGTTTGGAACTACCGTCATATTTTCCTTTTCCGACTTGCCCAATTTCTAAATCTCATACATCAACTACACCAACTCAAAACACAAAACCAACAACCACCCACAACCACCCTAACCACCAAAAACACCCCAACCACAACACCCCAACATCTCCCCAACACATACATACCACCAACTGTACTTAACACCCCAAAACACAAAAATCAACCTCCACACCAACGCAACTCACCACCACCTCCTATCCCTACCACACAATCACTACTCACCAAACAACAACACACACCACCACACACAACCACCCCCAAAACACAACAAAAATTACCCATATCTATTCCCTTACCCCCCCAACAAAAAATTCATCTCTCTCACAAACTCAACCCAACAAAAACACAAAACCAACCACCAAACATCTAATACCATTCCCCAACAACAACCACGTCATCACACCCCCCCCGCACAACTACAACACACCCCCAACAAAATCTCCCACAACCATCACACTCCCCTACACATTCCCCAACATACATCCACCACCAACACCACAAAAATTCGAAAAACACCAAACATTCCCTCCACCACCCACTCACACAACAATTCATTAAAGACGGACACATCATATTCATTATTCATATTTATTATTGTATACTTACCTTAACTTTTAATATCTCAATATATACTCCAGATAGACTGTTTATTGGATCTATTCTCAACTCTGTTAAAATCTACTCCATTCATCATTATATGTACATCTCACTCTCCATCCGATAATCCAACATTACATTGCAATCATTCCTCATTATCCTCTCATCCAATTATCATTCATCATTCCTCATCAATTACAGTACACATTATCTATTCACCCAAAAGCAAAGTCCGTAAACCCAATCTGACCCACAAAAACACACACAACCCGATCCGAATTCCCTATAACTTCAACTACAGCCTTTATCACAATTATCACACCCAATTACTAACAAATTCATCACTTCATCACAAAATTATCAAAATATCACCCACCATCGCAATCTGCCCAACCAACACCCCCTACACAATGATCCATCAATCGAATCCAAACACCACGCCACTAATCGTATTCATGATCCCTCATATGGATCACCCATTATATCCACAATTCCATCCCCTTCATCATTATCATTCATCCATTAATCCAACGATACAATCACGCGCTTGATCTAGCTTTTACACTGAAGACTCTAGCGATTCCATCTATTTACTCATTAAACACCCCCACACAAATAACTACTACACAACCATTCCACCACACTGTAAACTATTTATGCACTCCCAACAACTCACCTCAATCACCACCAAAACTCCTCCACCACCCATCATACACCAGTTCAGTGACAAATCCCCCTCCAATCAATCTCATTTCTTTCTGTTTTTTTTTTTTCCATCTACATCTATTATTATTATCATTATTCTCATTATCATTATTTATATTATTCATTGATTGATTCATTCATTATTATTATTATTATTATTATATATTATTTTACTTATTCTTATATATTATTATTATTGAATTATTATTATTATTATACCATTATTATTATTATTATTATTATTATTATTATTATTAATTATTCATTCCATTATTAATTATTTATTATTATTTATATTATATTATTATTATTATTATTATTAAATTATTATTATTACATTCATTATTATTAATTATTATTATTATTCTATTTAATCTATATAATTATTATTGATATTATTATTATTCATTCCCAGATATATATTCATAATTCATTATTATTCATTATTATATATATTATCATATATTATATTATATAATTTATAAATATATATTATATTCTTAATATATTATATATATTATATATATAATACTTATATATATAAATACTATATATTATAACTAGATACTACTTATATCTTGCCTACCCATGTAAAAACCTCTAGCTACGCCACTGGTAAATTGTGCACTATATAAGTCTTACCTGGAGTTTGTTGGTTATTTTGAGACTTTAATTTTTTTTATTTTTTTTTGTCCTTGAGGAATTTCTTTAGCTCTTAAGATAACTCAGACTTCCTGGCTTTACTTAATTAGCATTACATTAATTATCAGGGAAATTGATGGTGAGTAGAAGGTAAGAATTGAAATAGCAGGTAGTTGATAAAGCGTTGAGAAGCAAAAATACAATTTACCTCCATACACTTTACATTTTTTATTTATGATAATTTCTGATTAAACAAAACGCGACAAAATAGGCCCACTCATTGAAATTAGAAGTAAACCCATATCTTAGTAAGTTGTTTTTAGATGAAAATTTGGCCAATCTCAATATCTGCCCATAGGGACAAAAAACCCAACTAAATTACCACTAAAACTACTATTCATGCTATATAGCTAATATAGTTTTTATATTTAAAATTTAAATACTAAAATAAGCAAAATAGAAGAGATTATATGAAGGAAGTATACTAATAGTTCTTATATCCTGCCACTGAAGCAGTTGCAATGACAAACCAATCGAAAATAAACAGAATTAAACATTTTTACACCAACCACTCACACCACCTACCAATTCCTGTGCACCCTAGCAAACAAACATCCTTTGACAACATAATAATCTAAACATGCCCCTCTCTATTAACTCGACTCGATTGGCCAGACTAGAGATTTCGCATAAATAGAATTGCCCGAATAAACCAGTATACGAGGTGAACATAATCACAATAAAACCTGCAAGTTGACGGTTGTACACTCCACCATGCAGTCATCACTATTACTCAACCAACCTCGACTCACCTCGCCCACTCCTCTGAATTGATCTGTACTCCTCATGTTTTGCCATCTTGAATTAGAGAACATCACTGCTTGTTTCAGTCAGCCTCTCCACTGGAGAACAGAGCAGGTAAATAGATAACTCCCAATGCACGTAGAAGCAAATGCACAAATTAGATGATGACAGCTTTGTCCAATCATCCACTTAATTAAACGCTACCAACACACTCCTCCAAAGACTATTTTGCATCCTTAACAACAATGCACATTCCAAAGACTACTGCCCCAAAAAGACCACCCAGAAGGGGTCCTAGCCGCCCACTTGTATAGCGTCGTGTGAGTCACGGACACCTATCAACTCCTACCCAACAAATTAAACTCTGATTGGTACCACTCATCGAACCTGAATAGAGAAATTTCACCTACTTGAACTGAACGCCAAAATTAACATAGATAATACTCCACAATACCATATATTCTCCTGAAAGTCTCCAACCAAAACACGACACAGACCCTAAAACCCATCTTCCTTGCAAGACCAGTCTAGAAGATATCATGGCTGAAGTCTTGTTGAGCAAACAGGAAAGGAACGTTGTTTCCACACTATGGGTGGAAACTCTATGAATATGACCGAGCTTTGACACGATCCCAGCCACATCCAAGGCTTCAAACAAGAATTTGGACGACCAATAATTTCCTGAATCCAATTATCTGAATGACCAACTTATAAGTACAACAGTCACCAACATCTGAATTGATAACATTAGGATTATATTTCAATACTACGCCTTAACAAGTCGAAAAACGTCAGAGTTAAGAGTTAGCTTTACATAGCTTTCATATTTATATCAATAAAGAACATCCCTTAACTGCTTCGATATATAAATACTCTCCTCACCAACAAACTGATCCACCCCAACATGGTAATAGATGGGAATCTTGTACTGTTTAAACTAATTCTATTCGATAACGCCAACCCTATCGATACATCGAGAACATATCCCCTGAGACACAAAATTCTAACCAGATATTTCACTTTGATTTGACCGACAATTCCCTGAACACAACCTAAAAACTCTGGTCAAAAACCTAATTGAAGCGACTATGCAACATATATACATTAAGGTACCATTGAATGAACAGTAAAAAGGAATTCAGGTGGACATCATACTGGAAGGACAATCAACAACATCGAATACATTTGATACATATTAAGGCATGTGTTAAAATTAATAGATACATTTTTTGAAATTCGTTATCATTAATCTTTACAACGATATGTCCTGTAAAGTCCACGCCAATATGCTCAAAAGGACGCACAAAATTAACTCTATGATAGGGAAGACTTTTTGTTCTTTAATATGTAAAGGGTATATACTGGACAGCTAACACCGATAAATTTTTTTGCATACTGAAGCCTTCCTGATAAAATATTCTTTCATAGCCTGGCCTGCTTTGGTAATCAGAAAGCAGTGAGCCTCTGAATGAGAGTTGATAGTGATTTTGAACACCCAAGTGTTTGACATCTAGAATTGGAAAATTTTCTTATGATTATTTATTTAGTGAGATGATGATCCTTGCCAAGCAAGATTTTGCCTTTTCACATCATACATTATATAAAAGTGTCTATGGCAATCTCCCGTTGGATCGGATGAGGCCTTATCAATCTATAATAAATTTACAGTTGATTGAACTAGCAGATGGAAATTTCATCCTTTTTAGGATTTTGGAGAAATAAATATTCTCCTAGAAAAACAATGTGCCCATGCCATTACTACAACACAAATAGAGTTTGGCCCTTCTAATCACAATCTTTCATCGAGCCCCTTTATCTTGCTAATGAACTTTAAATATTGTAGAAGTTTTACTTATAACCCGTTATGAACTGTTGAGTACTGCGGAAAGCGTAACAAAGACTCTGAGTAACAACCACAGATGTGTGGCATTGTAAAGTCTTTTCCTTATTTGCCTCAGACAAACATTTAAGTTTACTAATAGGCCATTGAGATTAATCTAGAAGAATCCAAGAGGACCATTTCAGCACATAAATGGTAATTATTGAAAATAAAAGTTAGAGTCTGTAACACCTCTGGTAATACATAATTGACGTGAGGTTTTTCAGCAGTACTTGATGTAAGCATACGAGCAGAAGAAAATGCCCCCGGAATCCACTTTGCTACTCTCCTCAGCTAGATCCCTGCTTTGATAAATTGCTTTGATACCACCTCTTACAAAAAAGATATTTTTATAGCCGCTATTCTAGCCATAACAATTGTAGGAAATATTTGAGGCCATCTACGAAAGACCTTTAATCCGCTTTTAGAACTGACACATTAGGAAATTTTTCTGATCAAATTTACACTAATTAACCATACTACAATTGCTTTGATACACGTTGAAAAAACAAAACACAGTACAACAACTCCAAAGAGGGCAAGCCCTAGATTGAGGGGGCCAGCCTTGGCCTTTGAAAATACTTAAACTTGAACCTGGACATATACTATAAACTGTAAAACCATACAAGATGTTGAAGCATCACAAAATCCGAATAAAGAGTTTGAGGAAAAGATTATATCGATCTACTTTAACAAATTTCAATATTATGTAATTATTATAAATGCAAAAAGATTCCAGGGAAACTGAAACTCGCGCTTTTCATCCCAATTGAGACCTCAATTTTCATAATTTCACATCAAATTAATAACCGACCCCTTAAAGTTACAGGTAAAAGATATATTTTTAAAGGATCAAAAACCTTAGGAACACAGCTGATAACAAAACACAATCTATTGCCATTGCCCTGCATCAGCACTTCCAATCGAACAATATTGCTTAGTTTTAACTTATCTGTAAGATTAAAAAAAGAATCCCAAAAAAAAAAAAAAAAAAAAAAAATGAACATTATTCTTCTGATTTCATTGGATACTTATACTCTCTCTACTCTCTCTTACCATAATAGTTCTTAATAACTTGATAATTATTGAAGTCCCAACTTCTAAGATGGAAACTACCATCTTTCATTCTTTTGTTGCATTCCTGATAAAGTTTTCAAATTATAATTTACTAATCAATTAAATATATATTCAAAAAAATTACGTAATTTAGATAGAATTTCATTCATCATCTTATAAGACTGAGCATGATGTTTGATGATATAAATTGATGGCATGAAAAGGGTGTAGATGTGAAACGAAAACAATAGTGAGTATCGATTAGACCTTTAATATGAACCATTACTTTCTTACCACCTCACATTTTTTGCACGATAAGGAGCACGCCCACACACCTTAGAACACCAACAACACAGTACCACCACCCACTTCAACTACTCAAAAAAAAAAAAAAAAAAACCACAAAACAACCAAAAAAAACAAAAGAAAACCAAAAAAAAACCCAAACAACCAAAAAACCCATCCCAAACAATAACAACAAAAAAAGGCGCGAATAAAATATGCACACTTGATCTCTTATTAGAACATCTCCCCGAACAAGGAAAGGCTTGCTTCTATACTTGATTAGCATATCAAAACTGATTTGATCTGAACCGGAATAAATGATATGTCCTAATAAGGAAGACATAAAGATCTGGTCCAGTATAGGCTGCCTCACTTATAGAGATGGCGTAAAGATGTTCAGTTTTAAGAGAGCAGTTAAACCACATCGGCCTGAGAACTTGGTGAACTTGTTCATTCAGTTTGATAAACAGGTCTGTGGGAACCCAAATATAAATCTTTTTTATACTCAGAGGAGGAGATACTCTGAAAACCTCTTCAATACAATACCATCAGCTAAACTGTTTCTAAATTTCATTAACATCTATTGGTGACTTATTTTGTGCAAGAGCAATATTATAGCTTGAGGGCAACAAGGGAAGGTGATCTTCAATCCAATGGAAGCATCTAATATGATAATAGATTTCATTCTCCATCTTTGAACTCTGATAATACCACCTTGAATTTTCAATCTGTTTCAAATCATCTTCAGCTTTATTATTATTCATACCTTCATTACCTAAGGATTCCCATTTGCAACATTTTTGCTCTATTTCTTTTCACCCTCAACATCCATTGCTCTACCGTCTGAATTAGTAGAATATGCTTAAATTATCTAAAATAAGAAACGTATACAGGTTTAAGACTGCCGATCATAACAAAAGTATAGTTAATCTGCAAAGGATTTTCTATTTATTAAAAAATACTTGATTATGATTTTGCAGTTTTGAACAATTTGACGGTTGGATTTGAACTCATTATTTGATCTAATTTTATATAAAAGATTAGTAATATGTTCCAAATGGAATAATAGAACCATCTCTTTAACTTAAAACCAAGACCCACTCATACATTTAATCAATTCTATTTGAGGGAAATACTCAATTCCTATCAGGGCATCCAAATAAAAAAATGAGTTATTAGACTCTTTATAGCCGGAATCAGCCAATTTTGTAGATATATCTTAAATTTAATTAGAGCCTGATCTATGAGAGTGACTCTCTCTCTCTCTCATCCCGATCAACCCAAAAGAGAAGGGTGAAACCAAGACTGGCTCCCATAGATATACATCAAGAAACAGTCTCTTATCAAAACTGCGGGTGGTGTAACAGCCTAAATAGTTTTTAGTAATCGTAACTTGTAAGTGCTTTTAAATGATTCTCTACAACTAAAAGATAATCATAGTTTGTCCAAGCACTCTTCTCTTCAGAACTAAAAGTATATGAACCCTCTTCCGTTGCAAGCCCACCAGTTCGACTAGGCACTCCGAACAAAGAAGCGCGCGAAACTTTACCTCTACCAACCCTCCCACACATCCTATAGATACACTCAGATGAGCGTACACAAAATAACCAATTAGGTACGATACTTTGGCTAAAACTGAAAAACTTCATTTCATGAGAGATGAACTTTTCTTTTCAATTGACTTCACACAAAGAAGCAACGTAATATGACTTCCTTTTATTGGCAAATTTAGGTCAACTGATCTGCAGCATGTTTAGTATAAAAACTATTATATAAATTGCAAGAAATACATATCTTTTATTTTGCTTATTATCTTTTGGGAAATTTTATAGCGATATAAAAACTTATCTAATATAATAACTATTTACATTACTCTATATCAGCAGATTAAAATTGTCTCCTTTCTTTTTACGGTAATAAAAACCAAGTCAGAAACGAACAGCGAAACACGAAAACATCGAACAGTCAACAAAAAACTATGGCAAAAAAACCACCCAAGAAGATCCATCATTCATTCCATTAGAAGTACTAAACACTATAAAAGGCCGGGTAAGGTCAATCGGGTCGGGTCAAAAAACAGACAAAGAAAGAACCACAATACGAAAAGATGCCCAAATTAATTAATCATAAAACAATCTAATCGAAAAAATAAAAGACCACAACAAGATAAACATCGAAAAGGACTAAACAATAAAAACTAACCCACGCGTAATTCCAAGCAAAGGTGCATATATAGCTATCAAGGAAATAAAAAAGAGGAACCCCACTTATAGTTAAATATCAATCAAAACAAATATTCCTCAGGTGGCAATTTGTACTTTTGTCCTCTTAGCACTTATATAATTACAAGAAAAAAATTCTCGACCTTGAACACGAACCGCAAAGAAAACACAATATAGCTTACTTCAACCACTACGCATACACCGAAAAAATGACCACAATCGAAAATAGCGATAAAAAGAATATGATACACTATCTAGTCGAGCTTGCTGAAATAACAATGCAAAATTTTTTAATCATAAATAATGTAAAAAGTATTGTTTATCACCCCAGAAACCTCAAATTGAAAACGTATAGAAGCTAGGTAGTATAAATTATATCAACCTTAGCACTGAACTAATTACTCTTTTACCTCATAATACAATACACCTATACAAATTTACCAAAATTAAGTTATTATAAATTAAATTAATTTATGATATAATATAAGAAAAAGACGAACACAAGGCATGAGTATATTCATTAAAAAAACTACTAGAACTCAACTTCAAGGACCAAAAAAAGTCTATAACTAAGATAAATGATTGAAAACCACACAAAAACTCAAAGGGTTAAGATACATTAGATAGGTAGTTACTAACAATTGTACTTATATTATATAAATTTTATTAGTAATCATGAAAAACAATTCAAAGAGAACATCACTCTCAATATTAGTGTTTATATGAATCCTTCTCTCAGATAACTATATATATCGTACACAGTATTAGAGTGTAAATACACATTACAATTCAGAGTACGAATCACGACGAAACACAGGACAGGGCCAAGTGTTAACATGACTCCACATACGGACAAAATCGATCTAGTCAATTGACAAAATATAGACTGACACAGAG
The DNA here is from genome assembly GCA_015478945.1 of Trachelipus rathkii. Classification (NCBI taxonomy): domain Eukaryota; kingdom Metazoa; phylum Arthropoda; class Malacostraca; order Isopoda; family Trachelipodidae; genus Trachelipus; species Trachelipus rathkii. Next base: position 27,286 of record JABUQX010002449.1, on the reverse strand, counting down.
ACTAATACCGTCATTATCTATGCGCAGCCTTAATTGCAAGGATTAAATAATCAAAACAGAAAACAATAAAACTAAAGTTACTCGAAATGTCAATTAAAAAAAGTAATGATAGACAGTGTAATGTAACACAGAATAATATCATTAATGTAGTATTGATCAGTACAAAAAAAAGATAACTTGATCTATAAAAAATTATAAAGAGTTTAGAAAAATATGAAAACACAGACTAGAAGAAATAATACTAGAATCGGTGAGAAGACAAGAACGACTGGGGCCCTTCAGCTCAGCGAGGACAGCCGTCATTGACACATGAGTTTTTATACTGATGCATAAGATCTCTCCCAGCCCCCAATAGATAATGTAGTGTAGACTCCAAATAATCAAAAAATGATAGCACAGAAATTCACTCCATGAGAAGTTAAATGATAAAGACCCCACATGGCATCATTTGCGTCTCAACCACTATAAACAAATTACCTAACAGTGAGATTAGTCGGTCTCCTCATAAAAACCATTATTTCAAACAATTTCACAACACTTCAAAAAAAATGTGAATTTTGCTTTCCTGAAATATCTCAATTTTTCACTCTTAGCTAAAAAATCAAATTATAAAGGTTCTTTATAGCATTCTAGCCTACAATTAACTACTCTTCAACCTTCAGAATTTTTTGTTTTTTTTGAGTCTTTTATGAGCTTTTGACAAAAGATATCAAAATCAAAAAAATCATTAACCCTAAAATTTGGCCTAGTCCCCGATGGTAAAGGACCTCACAGTCCATAAATACGATTATTTTCAGTCGTTGCTAAATGTATACATTGTGTCCTTGAGGTCGAAGATGCTAGCAAAATATATACAGCTCAAAGAAATTGTCTGGCACCCAGACGACAAAAAGGACAAAACACACAGCAAGATACAACCCTTCTTATGAAAGGTTAAAAAAGAGAAATCCTGTTAATGGCCTCATTAGTCAAAGCACCACATAAAATGCCGTAGCGTCACGACACTTTACAGTAGATATTTAATCATAGAAGTCAGCACAAGCTAAGAACGATCAGTTAAATAGGATTAATGTTGAACGAAAAACGACATCTCCAGACGGCCACCAATAAAACCTAAGGCCAATCACCCGAAGCATACTCAAAGAAGCATAAAGTAATAGAACCATAGAGAAGTATTTTTGTGGAAACCGATCTATAGGTCGAAATATCTGAAACACTCAAACAGACCCCTGGAAAACCACAAAGCACAAGAAACCGAATAAAACCCAAAAAACAATTTCTACAATTCAAGAGACAAAAAGAAAAAAAAAAAATAAAAAAACAGATAAAGACGCATCCCAAAACGCAACAAGAAAAACAAATGAAAATGCAATACAAGACACAGACGACAACTACCCATCCAAGAAGAAAAAAAAATGAAAAAATAGAATTTCAAAAAAAGTGAAAGAAGAAAAAAAAAAAAAAAATAAAATAAAAAAAACGAAAAATAAAAAAAAAAAAAAAAAAAAAAAATTTAATAAAAAAAAAAACATTTCAAACATCAAGAGAACAAGAAAATAACGAAAAGAAAAAGAAAACAAAAAAAGAAAAATAAAAATGAAAAAAGAAAGAAATGACGAAAGAAAGAAAATAAATAAAAAAAAAAAGATAAAAAAGAAAAAAAACGACAACACGATCACATTCAAAAAAGAAAGACACGAAAAATCATATAAAAAAGAAAAAAAAAAAAAAAAAGATAAGAAAAAAGAAAAGAAAAAAAAAAGGAAAATAAAAAAGAAAATAAGAATGAAGAATAAAATAGTAAGAAACAAAAAGAAACAACGCAGGCAGGATCACGAACTACACATGGAAAAATAGCATGACAAAAATATAAAAGCCCAATCTCTAGACACAAAAAAGGATACACAATTTTTTGAAGCACTAAATTTAAGAGGTTAATATAAAGAAAAGAAAATATACGACAAGAATCAGAATAGAGATTTTTTGAAGCATTAAATTAAAGATTAAATAAAAAAGGACAATTAAAACCATTAAATGAGACGGACATAAGCTGGACACTGAAAGAACACAAAACACAATATAAAAAACCTATTGATCAATAGTATCTTTATCTGTCAATCCGCTCAAAATGGTCAAAACTACTACACATAAGACGAAATAAAAGCAAATTATGTACGCTGTAGAAAAAAAGAATCTCATAAATAGATATATATATAAACATAACAGTTAGACCGCAGATACAAGAGATTGACCAAAAACTAAACTGATCGCCACACTAACAAAGATCACTCATTACTGCCATCTAGTATAAAGCACTCAAAGACCAACAGTTTCGCATCTGATACATCACACTAGTAGATTATTCGAGTTTGTAACAACCCCACGCTGGACCCAACCAACTTGTAGTGAGTTTCCCGAAATGTTGCATCATCACCCAGATATAACATAAATAAGAGTTAGCCTACCGTAGCAAACGCGGAGAGTAAGTATTACGCAGATCATCCGATACTTCGTACGCCAACCAATACACATGCCTGATTGAGCTGTAACGAACATGTGGATACACAGACGATTCTCGTCATACCTTTCTTAAAAGAGGCTTGACAAACTCATATCTGCCTATGAGATCATTAACAGACACATCAATACACTCGACTTATACAAACCCGGTAACTTAGTGGCGGTGAGATTACACCCCGCCAGTTTGGAAGAGACATGTTCACAGTTGAATGATATATGATGGAACCAGTCTTTGAGTCAACCCTGCCTCCTCTTGAGTGAGTACGGAGTACACAAAACAACACCGGTAAAAACCATTCTTCAATCCAAGATTATAGAAGATTAAGATATCATAAGATCAGGCATACTAAACCTCCACCTCTCAGAAAATTATATACTACAAACTGGGGCTAAGAGCTACTGGCTAGTCACACGAGTCTACAATAAACTCATAATATTCTTTATCCTTGGATGCACACAGCGCTAAGAATAGGAACTTGGATAATAAGAGCGACGATAATTTACACCTCAACTAGAGCATATAGATATAACATGACAATGCGGGATCTTGCCTGTTAAGTTAAGAGATGGTTCTTATTATTTCCATTTGGAAATCATTACTAATTTTGTATATTACAATAAATCAAGAGAACGAGAGTTTCAAGATCAACAGACCTAATGGAGCCTCATAAAAAACGAAAAGTATATCTTGCAAATACAAAGATCAACGATTATAGCAGATTGATAACATAGTAAACTCTAGATAATATGCAGTCTTGAAATCACCCGCAGATCAACTAAATTCCACTTAAATATTTTAATGAATGTTGAAGCAATAATTCTGACATAAATTAACTAAAGAGTAGAAGGCAGTAGGGTTAGAATAACATGTTCAAATTGCGAATCCTAGGCTAATGAAGTATGAATAATAATAAATCTGAAGATGATTTGAAACAGATTGAAAAAATTCAAAGGTAGTATAGAGTTCAAAGATGGAAAATAATTTTCATATAGATCTTCCATGATTATGAAGACTAAATTTCATTAATATTTATCCCATTGAAATTTGCATGCTGATAAATATGCGCAGTACTTAAGAAAGAGATTGAATAAATTAAAATTACAGATTAAGCCTGAATATGAAAAATGAAAATATAAGTAAATTATTGAAAAGTCAGACGTAATTCTCAAACTACATGAGAGAGTATTAAACACCCACCTATAACTTTGGGTTCACTCCACAGCAGATGTATGATCAACAAAACTGCAAAAAGATGAACAAGTATCAACAAGTTGTCAGGACATGAGATGATGTTAAAAAGTGCTTTAATCTTACAAACGTACACATAAATTAAATTGGAAAAAGATCTTTTGAAAATCGTGTCATATAACCCAATCACAAAGTATTCAAAAATAATTAGATAATCCTCGGTATTAGGAACATAATTATTCCAAAAACCGGTTACAGATCAAAATCAGGTTGTAGATATCCAGCTATTAAGATATAAAGCCCGCAAGCCTATACTGTCCAAAATATTCGAAGAGAGTAAAAAATCTTAGAAGAAGAATCGAAAAATCACGCATTTTGAATGATTATTTATTATTGAAGAAAAGACAACAAATAGTCAAATAAAAAAATATATAAGGGCTAAATCAAAAGAAATTAACATCAAAAACTAATTGTTTTCGGACGTTTACACAAAATATAACATCATTAAGTAATAATAATGAAAAAAAAAATTAATACATTAATTTTTATACACACATCATTAATGATCAATCAGAAAAGTACAGAATAATAGACTAACAGTAACTAAGGAATAATAAGAAATATGCATGAAAACCCCCAAAAAGACTGTTAGAAGTAATACATAAAAAGATATAAGATAAAGTAAAAATTTTTTATATTAAAATAGATAAAGGCAATATTAATTTATTTAAGTAACCAGGACAGCAGGGGAGTCATAAAATAGACAATATATAAAGAGACACATTTGCTCGTTCGAGAGAAGTGCAACAAAGAACTGAAAAACGATGGAGTTTCCATCTTAGAAGTTGGGACTCTAATAAAGATCAATTAAGAACAACGTCATACTATGGAAGAAGAGCCGGTAAATCAGGTTTAGTCCAATCCTGGGCCCAGTCCCCAAGACTCCCTCGCAACTCCTCTCTTCTCAATCCTCTATTTACAGATAAGATTGAAGACCACCATAGCAAAAAAGAAGTATTTGACAAATTCATAGCCTGAGCATAGCTAAAGAATCACAAAGATGATAGATGTGATATATCAGCACTTGGTGATCCTAGAGAATTATTTGGATCACCTGAACACATTATCACTATCTTGTTTAACATAAAACTTAAGAAGGCTCGACTCAAGCCACATTAGGAACAAAATTATGAGAAATTAAGAAGTTCTCAGGGAATCTCGAGATGAAAAGGTCCCTGGCACGATGTTTCCACGATTTCCTAATAACACTACCTCTCCTCCCATGCAAAATATATAAATTAAAATATATTATAATAACTAAGTAAATATATGAGCATAATGAGAAAAGGATGTAGCTAATGGGTAATCAACTCTGGTATATCCGGTCAACATCTTTAGATTAAGAGAAAACGAAATTAAAATAAGTATTAAGAAGAAATGCATGATCAAACATACATTAGTATAATTGAGATAGATTTACAAAGAGAGTTTAATAAAAGAAACCGAAACTCACATGACGCTGATAGGATCAAGGTATACAGAGTTATAAATCCCACAATTTCAGGAAGAATTAGCGACCACCTACACATCAAATCCTAGGCGCTGATCACTATTTGAGTTGTTAGTCTGGTTTCTTGTTATCAAGGCCTCTCAAAAGACCAAAATATTATCAGCATTTCCTAATGATATCTACGATTATACAAATAGCGATATGATAAAAGAGACAAAAAAAGGCCCAGGAGGGTACGGATTTGATCCAGAATGCCCTCAAAAAGTTATCTTTATCTGCGCTCCTGTCGCGAGGAAAAGCAAAAAATTAAAATAAAATTTAAAAGAATTTTGTACAGATGTAGTTGGACATACAAAAAATTTATCACAAATCAAAAATCAAAAGTTGAGCTAAGAAGTAACAAAGTATCCATTTCTATATGCATACTTACATCTAAATACTGCCTGAAAACCCAGCAGATATTGAATTACCAGAGGTGCTTACAACTATATCTCTTTAATTATTTACATTAAATATCACTATATATGGACCTTCCAAAGTCAACCTTCTTGGATCTTCTAAGATTAATACGCTCAAAATGGAGAAACCACCATATTAGTAAACTAAATAGTTTGTACTGAGGGCATATAAAAGGAAAGAGAGACCTCACTAGTCAATAGTGCAAAGCAACCAACATAAAAGTGGTTGATACTCAAGCTCTTTCTCCTCACCTTTTAAATGCTATACTCAAGATAGATGACATGAGCGAAGGTATATAAAGGTAACTTCAAAAAATAATTCAAATTCATTACGCCAAGAGTAAGGGGCTGCCGAATCGAAGATTGAGTGCTTAAGAAACGAGCCAAACTACAAGTTAAGAGTAAGAAATAAGAAAATTATTGGTTGAAGAATGAAATGCAGAAACAACCATTTTATTACTTAGAGAGAATATTATAATTCTCACAAAAGAATATATCCTAATATAAAGAGATGAAATTCCAACTGCTAGTCAATTCAAAACTATAATTTATTCGATAGATGATTAAATAGCCTCATTACCGATCAACCAAAGAGGAGATATTCCAAGACACTGTATTATATGGAAGTTATGATGATGATAAACTTCAAATTTGAAAAGACGTTCTAAAAAAATGTGAAGTATTTATTCGTCTTTAAATCATTAAGAAATTTTATACGACACTTGCGTTAACATTCTGTTAATGTAAATTGATCTAATAATCTCCAAACCCAGCTAAAGTAAATTGAGTTTTATTTTTAATTTTCAGATGAAAATAAGTCTACTGAATCGGGTAGTAAATCTAGTAAAGGCAAGGAAGTATTCACTTGGTTAGATTTTCCTCTTGTACCAAAAGAAACAATACGGGTAATTAATGAAGGGTCTCCTTCAAAAGAGGGAATAATGCCACCTTTATTTATTGCCTCTCCAATTCAAGGAACCTGCGATGTTTTGTCACAATTAGCATCTAACATATCTACCACTGTCATTGGTCTTCAGTATACTCCAGATCTACCTTTCTCTGAATTTTCTGCAATGGTTGCTAGACTAGTCGAGGTAAGACCTAATATCATATAATAAAAGTTTTTTAAATGTTTTATACTATAAAGTTTATTTTAAACTTAAATTTAAAAAAATTACGGTTAATATAAGTTACACTGGTAATTAAAAATTACAGGTATTTGAAGAGTATTACCCCGAGGGATCATTTTATTTGGGAGGTTATTCCTTTGGAGCAAGTGTTGCCTTTGAAATGGCATCTCAACTAGAAATGAAAGGCCGTAAACCGCTCTCTCTAATTTTATTAGACGGATCCCATTCCTACGTTTCTGGAGTTATTGGAACCTACACAAATAAATATGACTCTTCCAGAAGCGAAAAAGAAAAGGAATTTCTTGGACTGGGTGAATCGGAGGCTTTAGTCACATACACCATTCAATTTTGCCCTGTTAAATCCAAAGAGCTAAAAAGAACTTTAATTAAATTGCCTTCATTTACGGATCGAGTGAATCACATTGCCGATTTAATTGTCGATTATATCGTTAAAAATCAACCTCAGAAGGCTTCTTATATTACTCATGACGAGGTAAAGGTTTATTACAGTATCATTGATATATTATTTTACAAATACAAACGAGAATTAAGAACTATGGGGCTCAATCTTAATTATACTAAATATATAACATGTAATGTTTATATTATTTTTATGCACATACACACAATACTTTTATATATAATATAATATTTATGTAATATCTTATTATATATAATTATACATATAATTATTTCACTTACATTTTTTTTCTTAGCTTATATATATATATAATATATATATATATATATAGCCGAGTGAGTCGTCCGTATTTAATGATCGAAAAAAAATAAAAATAAATGTTAAAACCCTTTAAAAATAAAAAGCTAAGAAAAAATAGATAAGAACGTCAGCATCGTTGTTTTACAATCATTATACACTCTATGTTACACAAAAGGTGAAGCAAATAAAATTCTTCAATATAATGAATTTATTACAAATATTAGTACAATAATAATAATAATAATATTAATAATAATACATAATAATAATGAATATAAAATAATAATAATAATATTATAAGTAATAAGAATAAATAATAATATAAATAATAATAAATATATAATATAATAATAATAATAATATAATAAAATAAGTAATAATAAATAATACAATATAATAATAATAATAATATAATGTAATAATAATAATTAATATATGCCAAACTAAAGAATGTACCCTCATATGATATCTCTGAAACTAAGATAGGTACAAGAAAACTGATAACATATATGTGATTAGGGTATAAATTTCGCGCCGGAATATGAAAGAGAATGAAAGTTTTTTTATTTTTTTCTTTTTTTTATATCTCCAAAACTACGATAGGTGAAAAAACTAAAAAATATATGGAATACGTATAAATATTTTAGGGGCTCGAGCCGACGGTGGGATAACAGAGGTGGGACGTTTTCCATACCCCGTAGGGAGGGGCGAGGAACCTCCGCGACACCAAATACCAAGGCGGGTTCGAGACCCTCACCCGGAGGTGGGAATGTCCAACCCGTCGTCCCCGCAGAGCCGAGAGACCGACTTTTGCTGCTTTGCGGTATACCTCTGGGTATCTTAGTTAAAAAATAAAATCTTTTTTCATACATATTTAATGGGTTTTCAAAATGTTATTAGTTTTTCTTGTAACCTATCGTAGTTTTGGAGATATAAAAAAATAGAAAAAAAAATAAAAATTTTTTTTCATTTTCAAATAAAATTTCATCGCTGATTCCAATATTTATCAGTTTCTTGTATACTGTCTTATTTTCGAGATATCTCCATGCGGTAACTCTTTAGTTTCACCATAAAATAATAATATAATAATAATAATTTAATATAATAATGATAAAATAATAATCTAATAATAATAATAATATAATAGTACATATAAAAAAATATAATAATAATATAATATAATAATAATAATAATAATATATATAAAAAAATATAAAAAAATAGTTATCTGAAACATTAACAGCAGCAATATCTTAGTACTGATAGAAATGTAATTCACATAAAAATGGTATCTTAAAAATTGAATGATAAAGCTATTATGAAGTTAGGCTTTCTTATTTGTATAAATCTTTTATAAGAACATATTTTTAAATATAATTGCTTCACTATATTTTTATAAATATTTTGGAACAATTTATACATCCTAGCAACATTTACGTTTAACGTTTCAGTATTTTTATTGCCTGCTTATCTAGAAATTGGTCATACAAATATAATATATGTATATAATAATATATAATTATAATATAATATATATTATATATATAATATATATATAGAAAAATATATATATTATATATATAATATAATATTAAAATATATATATATATATAAATATATATAATATATATATATAGATGGCCATTCCTAGATACAGCAATGATATATTTTTTTGTACCTTTTTAGAATTTCTGACACGTTTGCATAACAATTATGTTGATTAATGGCTAACTAGTGTGAGGCTATTTATTTGCTTTTGCGTTCAATTTTGATTTATAAATATATTGCTTCACTGATTTTAAGAAAAGAAAATTTTCAAATATATAATTATTGAAGATTTAGAAAAAAAGTATGCATAAATGATCTTGAATTGAATGTGATGTTTAATAATAATAATATAATAATAATATAATATAATAAAATATAATAATTAAATAATAATAATAATAATAATAAATAAAATAAATAACTTAATATAATAATCAAATAATAATATATTAATAAATAATATACTACATAATATAATTGTCAAAATTTTGAAGTTACCCGCAACATATCTCGAAAACTAAGATAGTACTAGAAAACTGATAACATAATATGGAATCAGCGTATGAATTGAAACAAAAATGATTCTTTTTTTTTTTTATATCCATAACTACGATACGAAATAAAACTAAAAACCAATTGGATCAAGCGTTATAAATTTAGGGGCTCGAGCGAACGTGGGACGAGTGGGGATTTTTTCCATACCCGAGGGGATGGGCGGCGAATCCCGCGACATTCCCAAATACAAAGCAGCCGGGTGTTCCGGAGAACCCTCCCCGAGGGGAATAGTCCCTAACCAGTTCGTCCTCCATGGAGCGAAGACCGACTCTTTGCATCTTGCGGTTTACCCTTTTGTATTCTTTTAAGTTAAAAAAAAATAAAGATCTTTTTCAACATGATTTCATGCGCTGATTCGTAAATATGTTATAGTTTCTTGTACTTACGTAGTTTTTGGAGATATAAAAAAAAAATATAAAAAAGTAAAAATTTTTTTCATTTTTGCATACAAATTTCATACGCTGATTCCCAATATGTTATCAGGTTTCTTGTATCTATCTTATTTTTCGATATATCATGCGTGTAACTTCTTAGTTTACCACCATAATTATAAAAAATAATAATAATTAAATAATAATATTAATATAAAATTAAATAATAATTAATAATAATAATATAAAATACATAATAATAATAATAATAATATCAAAATAATATAATAATAAATAAAAATTATTATCTGAAAACATTTAACAGCAGCAATAATTCTTACGGTCACTAGATAATTAATTAAATAACATTGGTAATTTAAAATATTAAATGATAAGCTATGTATAGAGTGAGGCTTTTCTTTTTAGTATGATTCTTTTATAAAAAGGAAATATTTTTTAAATCTTTTGCCTTTACACTATAATTTTTATATAAATATTTCTGGAATCAAGTTTTATATCATCCAGGCAACATTTCTAGTACGTTTTTACGTTCAAATACTTTTATTGCCTGCTTATCTAAGAAATGCCATTATATATATATATATACTATATATAATTATATATAATATTTATATATATATATATATTATAATATAATATATATTATATATATATATAATAATGATATATATATATATACTATATATATATAATATATATAATATATTATATATATATATATATTACTATAATATTATTATAATATAACTCATATATAATTATATATATATATATATATATATATATATATATATATATAATATATAATTTAAAATAATTATATATATATATATCTATATTATATATATTTAGCACATTATATCATTTCCTGCAATGGTTGCAAGTGGTGTTGTGTGGTGAATAATTATATACAACTATGCACCACCCATTCACGAAAAGATCAAATTGGTAGGAGGGGTTTCAGCCATCGCCACAGAGGAAGAGGATTTGAGAACTTTTTCTTTCGTATGCTTCGAACGTTCAAAGCAAGCGGCTTCACCTGCTTACAAATTAATATTTCTAAAATTTTTTTTATTATTATACATTTCTTTTATATTCAAAACTGCATCTTTGCAATAAAGTTGAAAATTTTGTAAATCCTCCATACTCTGATTCAAATGAAATTAATTAAATGTATAAAATTTTGCAATGTGAAATTTCGAATCGTAAAAATATATTTTCCTTTTAAGTAATAGAGTTACTTGAAAATCATAAATATCCTTTCTTCAAAAAAATGGTCAGAGTACATCTTGATTCGACTCTTCAGAATTTGTTCTTCTTTCAAGCAAATCATTTCCTTCTTCTTTAAAAAAATCTCTCTTGTGACGCATTCTCTCTTTCTCGCATCCCTCTGGTTTCACTGCTTCCACACTCGATGACGGTCGAATCATATTATATAGTGACAGTAAGTTTGACCACTACTCGACCCTTTTCGATATGAAGAATAGAGTATACGGTTTTAAACTTTCTTCGAGCTTTCAATGTTTTTATAAGTGAAACAGGTAATTTCAAGTCTTAGGATGTAATAGAAGGTGGGGTCAACCCCGAGGGAGTACGCCGATATTCGCTTACGCCCTTGTGCGTGGATCTGAGAGACGTGAATTAGTTAGCCAACAAGCGTTCGGGCACCCGACCGCACCTGGAGGTCAAACAGACCAAAGGTCTGTTTGACCGACACAGCGCGCGAGCGCGCGCGGTCGCATACACATACACATTATTATTATTATTCATTTACATCCAACTCGATTGCCGAAGGAAATCGAATCTGAGTCCGAAAAACGATTCTCTGTAGAGGAATCGTTTTTTTTAAACGCTTATGGCCCTTTGCGTGTAGATCCACCGGCGGTTGCTTCTCGCATCCTTTTCAGAGTCAATATATATTCTATCATGGGTGAGTTATTCGTATTGGTTAAATTTTGAGGGTTGTTAGATTGGGAGGTACCCTAGTCATGGATGATGTTACGTCCATGGGTCCCGAAGGGGACCCCACCTCTTAAAAAAAAAATCGAAGTGCTCGTAATTGGTTGAAATTTGATGAGAGGATTCAAAGTTGAATTTCTAGAAATACTTGATATGTAAATCTGATGAGGTTTGGCTCGGCACCGGTGCTGGAGCCACTGTGGTGCCGAGTTAAAATAATAAGCAGTCGTTAACAACAGTTGGTGTCCTTATAAGGGTTATCGAGCCCGTAAATCGAATATGTGGGTTATAAGACCGTGTGGGGTGTCTAGGACCCCTATTGAGGGGGGTCCTGACTGAAAAAAAGAGCACAGAGTGCAAAAAAACAAAGGATGAAGAAGGAAGAAAAGAAGGAATAAAATGAATAAGTATATAGTGGAGAAGGAGTTTGACTCAGAAGAGTAGAAGTTGACAGCTGCACCTCGTGCTGGCTCCGTGCGGTGCCGAGTTATTAAAATATTGAATAATAATAAATATTTGTGTTAAACCATAAATATGCTTAATAAGGTAGATATCAACTCTAAGATGTTTAGACTCCCTCATGAGAAGAGGTAGCGTTCTCGGTCCTGGTCGTGCGGGGCGCGCCCTGCAGGGAGCAGCGTGCAATCACCGGCGCGATCCGACGCGTTGCGCGCCCGCAGCGCGCCCGCCGCGCGATCCGACGCGATGCGCGAGCCCGCCGACGCGCCCGCCGGTGCGACCCGAACGCGGGAGGGGTGCGCGCGCACCCCCTTGCGTACCGCATGTACGATCTGGTTACGAGAATGCAAACGTGTTCTGTTTTCAACTTAATTTTTAATTTTATTTTTCTAAACTTTTCATGTTCATCATTCATGATCAATTAATCTATTGATTCAAGTCATATTTTCTTTAGTATTAAATAAGTTCTTTTTGAAAAAAGCGGAAAAGAAAACAAGTTTTTATTTTTAATGCTTTTATAACATAAGAGCAAACTACATAATGTTAATATAAATTCAATTAAGAAGAACATTTAAATATAAATACTTCATACCATACTAAGTTTTTTTATTTAAATATATTAATGCCCTCTTAATCAGAGCAGACATAGGATTCTGTATACGATTGAAGCAAGTTTCTATAGTTCTTCCAGAGAATTCAAACACAATCCGAAAGGATGAGCATAAATACAACCTGCTGGCACTAAACCATCGTGTTCCCTGCATATTTTCGGTCAACGCATCAGCTCCGCGCACATGCCAGAGAGAATAAACGTTCCTGGCTGATAGTTATAATCAATTCTGTTACTGCTATAGAGCGGAATCCACATGTTTCGGTAAATAGTCGTAGATTAACCATAGCTATTTGATTAAGTTCCTCGAGTATGTCAACACTTTAAGATGAACTTTTAAGTCGTTTTTCAATATCAAACAAAAGCTTATTATTGCAGATGTGAACAGGTGAAACCTTAACACGTCGCACTGAATGTGATCCAGCATCCACTGGGTTTCCAATAGTTGGTCATCCAATACATTTAACATACAGATTGCAGTGAAGGCAACATCTATTATTAATAACTCTCACGCTATCACCTCGATGTCATCAAGAGACGATTCACAGATGACACATACTGCCTTTAGCCAAGCTTCAAGCTTTAATAATCTTGGGAATTCTTCAAACCGATATATTAAAGGTATATTACTTGCACCTCCAATTGGAATACAGGTAATTTTTCATTACTCATTTGTTTACGAAAAATGTAAATGACACATCGTTGGTACTATGTATAGGTCCTCGTAAAGAGGACGTTCCGTAGGAGCAAACGAGAGGTCATCGTGACCGTACAGCGAAAAAATGTTTACTGACGAATTCGTAATGTAATAACAACCCTATAGTAACGAGATTCTTTCTTCAACCAATCAGAAAGAAAGTCAATCAAGAAAAATGACCAAACGAACCATATCAGTTCAAAATGGTATATATTGTTCAGAGCCAACAACAACAACAACAACAATAACAATAAACATAATACAAATAATTTCTTTATATACTAACAATCAAATATATGCTAACAAGAATATGTTTTTTACAATAATAAAGCTACGAAAACATAACCTGAACTGAAGAAGTATAGTACATCACAACCTAACAACATCACGTCACTACGAATAAACTACTAACATTAACAAAGTTCCACATTAACGCCTAAAGTAACTATGGTCTCATAATCGTAAAAATTCATCGTGTTTACATTATCCCTAAATCAGTAAATCATAAATCTAATTTTGCCTATTTTTATAGGGTTTTTATCCTTGTCCAACTTTGTGAATTTATTGATCTAGTCTAAGAACGAGTTAACAAACCATTTATTTGGAAAATAAATGCAAACCTTTTCTTATCCAATTAGTGATCAGGTATCAATCTAGAATGGACGTTGGGAAATTTATGTTCCGGGCTCCTGCTACTCTTCCTTGTGTCGGTCTCTAGGTATGTGGGAAAACATTCTGTTATTACTTTTAAAAGAGGAGTCGAGATTTTCGACAAACCTGTTAAACATAATGGTGTTAACAATGTTTACAAGAAAAGTTTTTATAAGATCAAAGATGTAAATCGATTTCACGAAGTGGTTTATGACATAAAAACTCTTCAATGTTTTACAGGACATGAAATTATAATTCCTTGAGATTTGATGCATAAATTGAATGAGGACATAGCTGAAACTTTCACAGTTACTCGCATCATTTAACATCACAGTATTTTTTATAACGCAGAATATCTTCATCAGAATAAATATAGCGAAGTGTTTCTTTTAAACACACAGTATTTAATCTTGTTTGGTCAAAGAAGGATAGGAGTCAGTCAGATGTTGGCTCACAAAATGTTTCCTACTCAACGTAAAGACTTCTTAAAGTTATATAAAGAAGTTACATCTATCGTCATGGTTATTAACTTCTGTGAGCTGCTTCATCCAAGAACATCATCGCATAGAGTTTACTGCGTCACAAATATCTTACCCACTTGAGATTGAGACGTACCTACCTGGAATAATGAGTACTCTAGTAGCAGATTATTTACCGCTATGAAGAATTTAAACCGAAACCATTCTGAAAAACGTTAAACTGAACTTGGAAATGAAAATTTATACAATGTGATAGCTGAAGTAGCCTAACTTATAAAAGGAAATGTTCCCTTAAACAGACTTCAGATGAAGTTACGTCGGCACAGAAACATCATTTAAAAACTTGCTGGTAACGTAAGAAAACTAAAATTAAAGAAGAAGCTATTACACGAAAAGGTGGAGGTGTGTTCCTACTTTTACTCTTTTCCGTAATAGCTCTTTGATAACTCAGTGCTTGCTCAATGATGAAGAGAAGGTAGCGGTTTAAACCTACAGCGATTATGAGAAGCTGAAATATAACACTGGAACCTTGGCTGTCTACAACAACAGCAACAGAAAGCAACGACAACAACAACAACAAAACACATCCACAACAACAACAACAGAACAGCAACACACAACAACAACAACACACAACAACAGTTCGGCAGCCCAATCAGACATTCAGCCAGCAATCAAGTCGGATATAATCCTTATTCTACCCAATGTGATCAACCCAGTCAGCCTTTGAGTATATGAATGCCCGCAAGTGAACAGTATAATAATTATGAAAGGAACTGCAGCAAATATTAAAACTCCAAGTTAAGCGATTCAATGAAAAACGAAGCTTGTGTTTGAAAGTGTAAAATGCAAAATAGTGAGATTTAAAAGTTTTATTAAAATCACCCAGGAAGATGCAGCTCTACAACATGATTACTAGCTACTGGTGAAAAGAGAACTAATTTTCTAGACATTATACTTCAAGAAAGTCCATGAGGAGTAAAGAAAACGGTATGAGCTCTATATAAATTATTAAAAGATCATGGATTACATGATTGATCTTCGGTTCAAACTATTATTGATGGAGAAACAATACATTGGACTCGAATATTGTGACGTTAATATCTGCTCTCTCCCGTGAAGTTGAAGAAGGCTGCCAGTACAGGATGGAACAGGATAACAGAACTTCAAACTATTAATTTTCAAAAATTTATATCAAATAGAATAAAAAAGATTAGCGGATCTGGTAATATTATAACGCTAAGACCTGATGCAACGTCTCTGGTATGTCTTTGCATCGATTGATCAAAGTTGATAAATAGGTACATTACGTTCAAGAGCGGGTCGAATAAGAAAAAATCCATACAAAGTATCAAAATGGATTAGCGTCTGATTATTTATTAGTATTTTTATATGATTGTATTATTTTGTAATTTTAAAATAGTATATATTATTTCTATGTTATTCCTCTTCTGTAGTACACATGCTATGTTAAACTGTGTAATGTAAAATAGTTACATTATTTTGTAATTAAAAAATAAAATACTTCATATATATACATCTGATTTTTATATAACCTTCAATATAATGTAAAATTTTTTATTGTTAATGTCAATGTGAATCATAGGAGGCCTAAGAGGCGGTCGATAAGTATTACTTTGATGTGAAACAGCCATACAGTTACGGGGGGTTTTTCGAGGTTTTCAAAGTTTCCTCAAATTAGTAAAAAAGAATTGGAAAAAAAAATTTAGAAGGTGAGGATGCTTTAACCCTTCATAACCTGTAAGAAAAAAATTCCTACACGGAAAACTATAGTCCATCATTTAGATAGCATGGCAACTAGAATTGACCGATATGATAAAATATAATCTTACAATGAGGGGTATCGATATATTCTTTTTGTGATATGATGTATATTCCAGATACTTTTGGTTAAGGGTTTTAAAAGATAAAAAATCAAAGACTGTGGCTACAGCAGTCAGAGAAATTATAAATAAGGATGACAGATATCCCAGAATGATATGGACAGATAAGGGTACAGAATTTTTAGGTAAAGAGTTTCAAGAAATAGTTACTGAGTATGACATAGGGTATTACAACACATTTTCAGTTAATAAGCCGCAATAGTGAAAGAGACAAAAACTTCACAGAAGTATGCATATGTATCGTCACGATGATAATTTTTTGACAACTAGAGATATTCTACAGGACTTGGCTTACTCTTATAATCGGTCTCATCATAGAACACTTAAGAATACCCCTATAGAGATGGTAAAAACACAAAACCGTTGTACCTATCTAACCCAACAGGAAAAAATAAAGATACACAGGCTTTAAGTAGAACTATTGAGAGTATCCAGGACTGTGAAAAATTTCAGAAAAGGTTGAAGCTTGATGGTCGAGAGAGGTTTTTTAAGTAATGCTATCCAGAGAATTCCTAGGAAGGTTAAAATTTATACATCTAGAGGAATTTAGACGAGAAAAAATAAAAGGAGGCTCTTAACAAGAAATACAGAAAAATACAATTTGATCCTAAGAGTCATGAGTATGAAATTAGGAAAAATAGTAGATCCTAAAGGGAAAGGTAAAAATAGAAGTATCTTGTCAAATGGCTGTAGGGATACCTGAAAATTTAACAGTATATAATGCTAGGATATTAAGAACAATGATCATTTTACGTTGGGAATCAATGAGAGTGAGATATTTCTATTTACGCTGCCCTCTCGGCTTCTATGATCTACATCCGGAAATAAAATACAGACTTTACTACAGAGTTATTTTGAACCCTATAACTTTTGAATCGAGAAATGTATGAAGCAAGATTTAAGTGAAATATTCTCGATGGTGATATAGAGAATATGCCTGTTTCATATTTGGGTTACGCTATTTAGAAATGTTGATAATGTTAAAAAGTATTTTAAAAGTAAAGCTAAATATGGCGCTACCCCATCAAACGCCGATGCACACATGAATGATTGTCTTTGAAAATTGTAATACACCAAACGGTTCTTATAATCGTTACAGAGGTGTTCAATAACTTAAAGCCAAAAAAATTTGAAGCAATCAGTTTATGTAACGGATTCTAGTGTCTTGTTAATAAAGCACTAACGAAGATAACGTGTTAAATCACATTATATATTCAACTCATGTGAACCTAAAAAATATAAGTTTATTTAATTTCCGCCCTCAATCCTGGTTTCGTAATTGTTGGTTACTCACATGATATACAAATATTCGAAATAAATATCAACCATCTCTTAAAGGATCTAGTCGTATATACAACGAATGAAGAGTCAGTCACACAATATTACTGACCAGATTCATTACTTTTGTATGCTTGCCTACTAAAGATGTTTCAAGATCCGGTTGGCATATGTGTTTATAACAGACATTAATAGATCATCAGTACGTGGGAATAACTAAGCCTCGTTTTGTTAAGAGTAGTTCAATTTTCCTAAAGGTAAAAGAGTTATAAGTTTGCCCTAATGTCCACTACTAACCTTGAAGTAAGACCCAACGAGTTTTCGATTCGTATTTATTAAGAGATGTAGAATAAGCCATACCCATTACAGACTGGAACAACAGTGTGTAAAAGTACAATATAAGAAGGCAACTCCGATAAAGTAATAATAATGGAAAGAGAACGAGTTCTTCAGGGGGTAAGAAAGCAGAGGGGTGATGTTTAGAGTGGAATTTTTTTGCTTCGTTGTTCTTACGCGGCCATCCCTTTGGTTTAAACTAGAGGTAATATCGTTGCTAAAAAAAGCAGCTAGGAAGGTATAAGATACTTTCCTAGGATATCTTATGAGGGAGGTGTCGACCCTTGGGGCGAACAGCTGTAAACGACGACTACCGATGCTTCTGATGAATGTTAATGATGTTAAACGAAAAATACACCGCAAGATGAACCGGTCAAGGTATAGGTCGCCGTAAAAAACCTATAAAGAGGAATATGGAAAGGAACACTAAAGAAAAAGTGTATTGATGTGTTTACCCTTTAATAACGATAATGAACGACTATTATTTTACATAAACAGTGACAACCTGTGACTATTTTGTATATAAGAAACGTTTAAACATATTTCTACTCATTATACTCCGAGTGGTTGTACCAGCAAGATGCATTTCCTCCATACCCTCCAGTGCAGACTGTTGTTAAAGAGTGAATTGGAATCTCTTCTCTTGAACCCTACACAGATTAGTGTAGTGAATCCAACTTAAATAGTATAATTCTGTTCACTCAATCACAAAAGTACACGATGTACCTCCCATTTCAATATTCCTGGCCTGTCCTGATCATATTTATCCTTCGAATGGTGTTTTTATATCTTAAAGACTAAGTAGTAACGGATGGTTCAGAATTCTCACAGGAACCGATCACATAGTATCTACCGAAACAAATTTCCTGTATACGTGTTATAATCAACTTGAGGTATTTTTTAAATGAAACATCTCTAGGAGCAATCACTAAGTTACCCCTTATCGAATGCTATATTGAAAGCTTTATAAAATTATTCTCAGAGCGAAGAGTCTCATCGTCATCATGTGGATATTTACAATTTAAAAGATGTGAGACCTACAGAACCTGGCTGGTAAATCTAAAAATAACACTTATGAATATTATGGACGTGTAAACGGTGATATATCCTCTCAGGAAAGACTTATTCTAGCCATCTGTGATACGCGTATCAGGGTTAACTAGATTACCCTGAATTTGCTCTTAATAGTTAAAAGCGTTTTTAGCAACAACTACGGGCGCAAAGCCTATCTTTAAATTATTGGATGCTTATCTTTATGCTACGGTAAAGTGGAAATTCAGCCTCCCATTAAACATATGGAAATAGAGAAATGCTCTTATTGACTGATACCAGCGAAATATCCAATAAAGAGAATTGAGACTAAAATTTTTTAACTTTACCCAAGGTTTATCGAGCATTAATATGCCTAACATAGTCAATGGGATTACCTCAGAAGGTAATAATAAGAATTGTATACTAGACCTATATTCAGTGAACTATGAAGTCACCCTTTAAAAATTTAACCCATTTCGGGACATTAGAGGGTCAGTTTACAAGTAAGTGTGGCCACCTACGGTGTGATTGATAGATGATATATGGAAGACTCACAATTCCAAATGCTCACGGCTTTTTTACGATTATTTTTGCAATACGGTATCCTATGCAGCGATAACGGTACGGGTGTTGATTCTCTAAGAATGTATGCGCTGATAAACAGTGAATTTAATATGCATATGACTCACGGCGGATTCTTCAGCTTGTTAATGCTTATTCATCTCAATATCCTAAGAAAAGGACCATTAGGGCTAAGTCTCAATTTTGGACAAAGTTTGACATCCTCAATCTCAGTGTATTTGGAACATCACATCCTCAAATCATCGAGATTGACAGAACACGAAATATTAATTTTGAATTATTAATGATGAATGAAGAGAAAATAAATAACGCCTTCGGGGAACGAAAAAGTTTTTTAGGCGTATCGCATGTAATGAACCTGTTCTGTGAAATT
The DNA here is from genome assembly GCA_015478945.1 of Trachelipus rathkii. NCBI lineage: Eukaryota > Metazoa > Arthropoda > Malacostraca > Isopoda > Trachelipodidae > Trachelipus > Trachelipus rathkii. Next base: position 6,903 of record JABUQX010002449.1, on the reverse strand, counting down.
GAATACCGATCTCTTGTCTTATCTTCAACACTTCTCCCCGGGAAATGTTTCCCCATCAAGCTATGGAAGCATTGATTAGCTGTGTTAGAAGTAAAAATGTTGTTTATTTCCTTGACCTCCATTTATGTTTTTGTTTAGAATCAATTTTTATGTACATCTTTTTATAAATATAATATTGTTCAATATGTTGACCTATTTTTCCTGTTACCAACCTATCAGGTCTAATTTGTGGTGTATACTGTATTTAATTCATTATATTTTATTTAAATAATGTTTCTTTTATTAAAATTTAGAATATATTTGACGCTAAAATTTATGTTAACGATCTATGTAGTTTGCTCTATGTAATAAGGCTTTAAAATAAAATTGCTTTCCCCAAACTGTCGAAGATGTGGTCCTTATACAAAGAAAAATATGATGATCAATAGTTGGAATTTTTACGTTATGAACATGAAAAGTTTAAAATAATATAAAATAGTTGAAACAGAACCGTTTTGCATTTCTCGTCCCGGAGCGGAACATGTCGGCGACGCAAGGGGCAGCTGCAGTGGCGCCGCACCCGCGTGGGCGTCGCCGCGGGCGTCGTCGGCGGGCTGCGCACGGCGTCGATCGAGCGCGCGGTCGCAGCTGGCGGCTAGCTGCGGGCGCGCTCTCATCGGCTCGAGCGCTGATGACGCTTACCTTCTTTGCTCATCGAGGGAGTTCAACTCCTTAGTTGAATCTACATCCTTTTTGATACGTAGTATTATTATTATTTTAACACAAATATACCATACACAATATTTAATAACTCGGCAAGACTGCACCGGAGAGCACCGTCGCAGCTGTCAATATACTCTTCTAGTGCACAACTCCTTCTCTCAGTGCTTTCCCTCCTTTATTCACTCTTCATCCTCTTCTTCTTCTCATCCTTTGTTTTTTTTTGCATTCTGTGCTCTTTTTTTCAGTGCAGGACCCCTCAATGGGGGTCCTAGACACCACGTTCTACTAAGCCCACATTTCTAGTTTACGGCTCGATAACTTTAAGGAACAATACATTGTTGTATGAACCGACTATGTTATTACTGCACGGTGGCTTCCAGCACCGTGCCCGAGCCAACTCATCAATATTCAATATCAATATACTAGAAATTCAACTTGTGATCGCTCCTCACCAAATTCAACCAATTAGAACATCGATTTTCTAGAGGGTTTCCCTTCGGGACCATGACGTAACATCATATCATGATAGGGTACCTTCCATCTAACACCCTCAAATATTTAAGGCGATAGCGATAAATCTCTAACCATGTAGATATATGTTGGATCTGACAGGATGCGAAGAAGCAGAGCCACGGTGGAAAGCAAAGCCGATAGGTAAACAAAAAAACGATCCTTACAGATATCGTTTTTCGACTCAGGATTCGCATTTCCGTCGAAATCGAATTCTGGAGGTAATATATAATAAGTTATCGTGGTCGCACGTCGCGCTCCGGTCTGATGTCTGTCGGTCAACAAACCTTCGATCTTGTTTGACGCTCGAGGATGGTTCGGTTAGCCAGAAACCTCGTTAGGCTAATCATCTCTCTCGTCAGATCACGCCGCAGGCGTAAGCGCTATATCGGCGTCACCCTCGGGTGACGCCCCTCTAATTCCATCCCCGACTTGAATTGTCTACCCTGTTTCGAGCTATTCCATATTTACTTATTTATTCCAGAGTTTCAGACTATACTCTCTATTTCCTTTCATTGAAAAGGTGGTAGTGGTAAACTGTATGCTGTACTACTAGTTATATATATATATATATATAGTATTAATATATATATATTAAATATATATATATAATTATATATATATTATATATATTTATATGATATTATCTAATTTATATATATCTTAATATATATATTGGGTTCAAGTACATTTTTCAAGTACAAGTTCTCTAGAAATTCAAGACAAAATACTCTAAGAATTGTTCAAGTAATCTGTAATAAGTATATATGCAAATATGACAGTACTTTACTGAAACCTGCAAATATATATATAATATATTAATATTTATATTATAATATATATATATTATATTATATATATATAGATTATAATGATTATATATAATATATGTAATACAATATCTATATATAAATATTATTATATAAATATATATATATATATATATCATATATATATATAATATATATATATATTATATATATAAATATATATATAAATATATAAATTATACTAATTATATAATAATATATAATTATATAATATAGTATAATATATATTCTTTCTTTCATTTTTTCTTCCCTACCTAATTTCACCAAAGCATTTGGATAAGTGAGCGCTAACAAGATCGAAAAGAAAGCATGTAGGAGTGAATAATTGTTCGAAAAGAAAGCCCACCTTTACCGCCCCTCTGTGACCATTAATGTAGTGATAATCGTCACAGCAAAAATCAACCTAAGCTTCATGGGACCGCGGACGGACCTCACTGATGTAAAGTCTGTCAATGTAGGCATGGTTATTCCTTGGCCAGGTGGCACAACATGCCCAACAAACCCCGCATTATCTCCATCATGCACGTTATTTCGATTTTTCCTGAACTTCACATTCTCTGCTTCGACTCGTTACCGACTCAATCTCACATCCTCTTTGCGTCTCCCAGTCCGGTCGGTTCCCATAACACTCTCTCACTATACAGTCCGCTTAACCAACCGCTTTAGTTCTCTTTCACGTGACCTAAACGCATTTCAACATACTTTCATTATCTCTCTTTACCTCATTCTTTGACACACAAAACTCTCTAAATTCATGCTGCCTATATTTGATCGAAAAGGGCAGAACAAAATCTTCCACCTGAAAGCTTTGTTTCTCCAACACATATGAATTCTTGTTAGATATATATTCTTTATTCAGGCCGATGAGTCTCCTACCATATATCAATACCTACAGGTAAAACAGTACTTCATTAGACTGCTACCGCACATCAAGACCTTGTCACTTTTACAGTTCACCACGATTTAATGCAGCTGCAACTTCTGCATTCAACTTTCCACTACCTCTGCAATCCGTCCCTTCTCAATCCAACCTATACCCTAAAGGATATGTTATAATCAGACTTGCCCAGCTGCTCACTATCAAAATACTTCACACGAGGAATGTCCTGCACTCACAAACCTATAACTTACCTTATCTCGTTTCTATTTCCAAAACTCTCTCTTTTTTACATTACCCTATACCAAATATCTCTATACCACTCTCTTCAAGACGCGTTCAGATTACCGCACAAACAGACAAATCATCGCGCCATATTATGAGTGTGGTGCACTCACTCATTCTCCATTCTCATCAATTCTAACACCGATTTCCTGCCATCCCCACCTCGAATTCTTGTCATAACCCATCCATAATACAATGAATAACATGGAGAACATAGACAACCTGTCTCACTCCATCTATGTCCTAAACCGAAATAACATTCTACATTTTATTCTTAACAGCATGCTTCACTATGTCATATCATACTTTTGATTTCCTATTCGAAGCCTCCCGAACCCTAAGTATCCTAACATACTGCCATAAGTTCCTATTATCTTCATCGCTGTTTGTAAATCTAAACCAATATAATTTATTCTGTTCTTCTCACTATTTTCTCAAACATTGTTTCAATATAAAGAATTGATGATCGCAGCCATGCCCTCATCCTAAACCACTTGTTTTCCATCAATCAGCCCTCATCCCTCGATCGCACTCTTTCTGACAAAATAACCAGCAATATGTTTCGTTTATAACATCTCAATTAGAACTTATTCCCTATAATTTCTTAACAGTGTTCCCCCTTTACCCTGATACAAGGGTACTATTACCGCTCCAATCCCTTGGAACTATATACCCTCCATATACGCTTATTACACACTTCATAATCCAAATCAATCAATCGCCTCGCTCTTGAATCATTTCACTAGTAATTTCTCTACTGCTGATTTACCATTTCAACTTTTCAACCACCCATTAACTCCTCCTTCAATTACTCATATCCCAAAATACTATTCTTCTGCATACTCATCTAACACCCAGACACCATTCATTAACACGTCATCATTTATGTTAATATTTTTTTTGTGCAGATCGACAGTGTTTTGTCCACCTCACGCACATCCATCTCATAGTACAAAAGCAATCGCATCCCTACTTCATTATTCCTATTAGCAGATTCCTTATTCCATTCTAACCTTCGCGCTTCTTCAGATAGAACTTCCTATTCCTTCATGTCCGTCATATCATTCCTCGTCAACTGTCATTACTCTAGTGTTTTCTCTTCGTATGCACCTTCAGTATTTCTTTTTTCCCCTTCGTAGTAATTCCAAGCATATTTGCTTCTTTTGAAAACTTCATCATTTGCTTTTATATACATACGCTTCTTTTTAAACTTTAACCCCGCTTTCCATCGCTCTCTTCATATCACATTCGTGTAAATCTTACTTCCTGACTTTGCAAATCCACACACTTCTCCTTTGCCTAACTAACTGCTCACTTGCTCCCAGATTTGTTAAGTATCAACTTGTTCACATTCAACCGATTTCCTAGCGAGCGCTTACATACTTATCTTATTGTCTTGCTCACTTTTCCACTATTTTAACTCTCTTCCTTCGTATTACTTTCCTCTCATCCAAGCCCACTAACTTAATATATAGTATATTATATATAATATGTATATATTAATATAATATATTAATAATATATATATATATATATAGATATATATATATAGTCTATAATATATATAATATATAATTTGTATATATATATATAATTATTATATATATATATATATATATATATATATATATAAATATATATTTTATATATATATATATTTAATATATAATATATAATATATATATATATATATATATTGCATCTTTATTGATAATTTTAACAGTCGAACATATCTCTTTCCTCTAACACTTGCTTTCAATTCTGAAACCTGAAATTCAGGTGTCTTGAACTAAGATAGATTTAAGCCGTTTTTCGTTTTGCATTGTGCCTTCAAAAAATGATGTTTTTAACTAGCGTGAGAAAATTGTATAAAATATGCTCATCAACCTCGTAAAGAAAATTTCTTAATCTGTAAGTTGCCTAAATTTTAGATACAGGAATATTTTCCTTTTTATGCACAGATTTAGGAAATTCTTTACGTTTGGGTGAGCATTTTTTACGATTTTGCCTTAAGTTTGACAAAAAAACGCAAATTATCGAGCATTTTTTTTTTTTTTTTGGCACATTTGGAAGAGGGTCAAGCTGCTACCCAGAAATATTTCAATACTATGCGTTATAGTTTGAGAGCTACCTACATGTTTCGAAGGATCGAATCCCCGTTCAAAAAGTATTTCAATTCCAAAACATTTTAATAAAAAAATAAAGACTAATTTAAAACATATCAAAAATACTTTATAAAATATTATTATATTTAATAAATATTTATAATTTATAAATATTAGCAATTTAATAAAAAATACTAATATATTTTACAAAATAATAAAATTTTATAAAAGTAGGGTAACAATTATATTTTAATAATTTAGTTTATTCTCCCTGCTTATTTAATTTTTTTTTTTTAAAAATATTGAAAAGTAAAACAAAAAAATTGAAATAATTTATATTGATAATTAAAAGAAAAAAGGTATTAGTTGAGCAGAACACGACAACACACGATTATTTATTAAAAAAAATTAACAACTTTTAGTATTAAGATTTATTAATATAAGAAAAAAAAAAAAAAAAAAAAAAAAAAAAAAAAAAAAAAAAAAAAACTGACCTATTCTATAAAAAACAAAACAAAAAAAAACTATAGACCCGCAAAGTATTAACTAATCCTATATGGCTTTAATTATAGTCCAATTATTTTATTTGTTTTTTTTTGTTTTTTTGTTTTTTTTGAGAGCGACCTTACCAAGGGAGGCATATGCAATCCGCTCGTCAGACAAATACTGCCATTAGGCCATCCACGATTAAGCAAATCACTTGCAATGGAGCTCAGTGACGCTCTCCCATATTGTGTGCATTTGACACGAAGTGCAAGTACCATTATCTCAAAATGGACGGAATTTGTTTTATCCGCACTTTATGAAGTAGGTCGACATACAATGCGATTCAAAAAAGACATGACCATGTATCAAAACATAGTTTTGCCTAAGATTTTTAGTTAATTTTAAATACTTTTCAAGATTTTTGATCCAGAAAGAATAATATTTCTTTAAATTTCATAAAAAAATATACAGTACTGTAAAAAACATTATATCTGCAAAATTAGATTTTGGTAATCGACTGTATTAAATTTTTTAACTAAATTTTTATTTAATTAATTTTATATGTTATAATTTTTATTTCAATTTTTAATTTTTTAAAATTTAGAAAGGAGATTATAGCTCTAAGAAAGAATTTTTCATATCTGCATTTCTTAACTACTCGAGATGGCACAAAATATAATAGGAATGAAATAATTTGGTCTCAACAAGAATAATTTTTATGAGATGGAAGCAGCGTGTTTGTTTAACTTGGAACTACTTTTCCACGAGGTCGAATGCCTTGTTCCTTTTTTATATATATTAGCCTTAGCGTGACCTACAAAACATCCAAGCGGAAGGCCTAGGGCTAAACTCTAAAACATTCTTGTGCAGATGAAAAAAATAGAATATTAGAACTGCAACAATACCAATGAATAGCAGATAACAATGAAACATACAGCAGATTCCAATTTTTACAAGCCCAAATCATCCTGAGCATTTTGGGAATAAATGCGACGTCTATGGAAGGAAAATACATGAAATAACAAGGTGAAGATCGTGTTGTTTTTTATATTAGTTATAAAGCTCCTTCTTTTAGTTTGCCTAAGTTGTATAGTATAAATATAAACCT
>JABUQX010002448.1:20000-22427 GCA_015478945.1 Trachelipus rathkii | reverse complement strand
TTAATTCAAATTTAAGTAAGAGTATAATAATAATAATAATAATAATAATAATAATAATAATAATAATAATAATAATAATAATAATAATAATAAATAAAAATAATAATATAATAAAACGATAATTAATAAAAATACTATTCTTTTACGAGTTCCTGTACAGCTAGGTGCGGGCGCTACTCATTGGAAAGAAGCTATACTAGTGAGAAACCAACACTAGGATCTGCACCTAGACAACAACGAAATATAGTTTCAGCAAAGACGTATCCCATCTTTTATAGTAGGTTAAACTGCCCTTAAGGTATACAAAAAAATGATCAATATAATAATAATAATAATTATATATAATAATAAAAAATAATATAATATAATAATAACAATAATATAATATTTTATTAAATAAAAATAATAGCTGTAATATAATAATAATAATAATAATAATAATAAAATAATGTTATAATAATAAAAATATATTGATAATATAAATAATAATAATAATAATAATAATAATAATAATAATAATAATAATAATAATAATAATAATAATAATAATAATAATAATAATAATAATAATAATAATAATAATAATAATAATATTTAATACTAATAATAGGTAAATTAATATATAATATATACTAATAATAATTAATAATAATAATAATAATAAAATAATAATTTAATAATATAAAAAGTTGAAAATCAATTAAGAGTAATTTTATTGCATTTCCTGAGAATATTATTCATTCAATTCTCAAAAGTTTATTCAGGTTATGAACAATACATTTATAGGTTTTTACAATATATAAAGTAGGTCCTACACTACTAAATACATCTATTTAAATAAAAAAAAAACTATCCCCCCCTCTCTGAAATGGGAACTTCTGGGGGAAGCAGCAGTTCCCTTCAAGTTCCCAGTAATTATTACCGGCATAAAATTTTAATGCTAACAATATTGATAATAAATAATAACAACACGAATAATAGTAATGTAACAAGAGGATGCATAATTTTCAAGTTATAATAACAGAAATACAATGATTTTAACTGTTATTTTAATAATAATAATAATAATAAAATATATATAATAATAATAAAATAATAATAATAATAATAATAATAATAATAAAATAATAATAATATAATAATAATAATAAAACAATAGTTTTAAGGAAAAAGATAGTAATAAAAATATTTTTTCACACTACTACTACTACTACTACTACTACTACTACTACTACTACTACTACTACTACTACTACTACTACTACTACAACTATTACTACTACTACTAATACTAATATTTATAATAATAAGATTAATAATATAATAATAATATAAATAATAATAATATAATATAATAAGAAATAAATTATAATATAATGAAATAATAATAATAATATAATGAATAATAATATATAATAATAATATGATAATATATAATAATAATAATAATAAAATAATAATAATAATGAAAAAACATCAATATAATAATAATAATAATAATAATAATAATAATAATAATAATAATAATAATAATAATAATAATAATAATAATAATAATAATAATAATAATAATAATAATAATAAAACAATAATAAATTACATAATAATATTACATAATAATAGTAATAAAAAATAATAAAATAATATTAACAATAATATAGAATAATAATAATAATAGTCTATAATGTAATATTAAATGTAATAGTATAATATATATAATAATAATAATAATAATAATAATAATAATTTCAAAATCTTTATTCAGAAAAGAAATATTACATTTTCATAGTCAATATTTTACAATTTCATTATACCAATTAATTATAATAACAGAAAATAATTTCCTAGTATCTGAAATGGGTCTACTAATTGCAACACAGTGTCGTGTCCTTTGAGACCCAAAATAATAATAATAATAATAATAATAATAATAATAATAATAATAATAAATAAAAATATAATAATATAATAATAATATATATATAATAATATATAATAATAATAATAATAATAATAATATAAAATAATAATAAAATAATAATAATATAATAATATAATATATATATTAATAATATATATATAATATAATAATAATAATAATATATAATAATAAATAATATAATAATAATAATAATAATAATAAAAACAATTATAATAATAATAATAATTATAATAAAATAGTTATAATAAAATCAGTTATATATACTAGTAATAGTATCAATACAATCAGTCCATACAGTAAACAAACTCCTAAGGGAATATTTCAAATACTAATACGACAATAATAATAATAATAATAATAATAATAATAATAATAATAATAATAATAATAATAATAATAATAATAATAATAATAATAATAATAATAATAATAATAATAATAATAATAATAATAATATGATAATAAAAATAATAAATAATAAATAA
>JABUQX010002448.1:0-5000 GCA_015478945.1 Trachelipus rathkii | reverse complement strand
TATATATACAATCCCATATTACATGAAAAAAATATACAGTTAACGTTCATCATATATCGTGGTACAATGATAAAACGAGTGAGTCGGGAGGAAAGTGGCTAGGATTCGACTCCTCCTCCAGATCCAAGGTATCTATTACCTAGAGCAGTTCCCTTATCAATATCTCTCTAGAAAAGTTAATCACTTATTTTGTTAGTTAGCAACAGTTGTGTTACTAATGCGTGTGGTTTGTGTGTATGGTATGTACTTAAAAATTGAAGTAAAGCTTAAATAATATGTTTTATTTTTATGTGTTAAAATAATAACACATTGATGTTGGTTCACAAGTTAAATTTGTTATCTTTTATTTTATGTGTTAAAATAATAACACATTGATATTTTACAAGATAAACTTGCTAATCATTTATATTTTATGATGAGGTTAACAACTAATAAACACATTGATATTTGATTACAGCATCAGAACTTATCTTTTTATTTTATGTTAAGAATAATAACACATTGATATGTGATAATAAAGAAGAGATAAACTTCTTAATTTCTATTTTAAATGGTGCTAAAATAAATAAAATTCTGAATAAAATATCAAATTGAAGTATATATAAAAATTTATGATTATGATTTGGGTATTAGGATGTATTTTGTGCAATAATAATAAAAAAATTTTTTATTTCGTTATATATTTTTCAATTCTTTTTTCCTATTATTTTTTATTTTTTTATACTGTTTTAATAGCAATTAAGTGATAAAAGAATAAAGTAATTTTGTATGATAAAATGGAAGTTTGATTGAATTAAAAAATGATGAAATTGAAAACCGTAATATTCCCACGTACGAGTACTCTTAAAGCTGACCTTTCACATTTTCCTTTTCATATAAAATTAAATAGTAATATATGAGATATATATCATATGTAATAGTAAGAGTAGCAAGAATATATAGTATATATAGTACATAATACATAGTATATATATATAGAGTAATGAAGATAGTAAGTAGTATTAATATATATGTATATAGAAGGTAGAGATAGATAGTATATGGGGAACAATTCGTATTAGGGGAAGTACCTCAGAGCGTAATTGCCTAGCTAGGGATACCGGACGTCGAGATATCGAACCCTGGGACGTTTGCGAGGAGCACCGACTCAGCCCGTAGAGAGATGTTAACGTTGTAGTCGAACGAGAGAGTAACAGAAGCTAGAGCAGAGGTACAAGACCTCAAGTGACTATATAATGAATGATATATATATAATATATATATATATATATATACTTATTAATATATATATATATTATATATAATATATAAACGTATATAAAAATATATAAGTATATTAATATATATTAAGATATATATATATATAATCATATATGATTAATAATTATACTATTATATATACGTATTAATATATTTATTATATATTTATAGTATATATATCATATATATATATATTATAATATATATAATATATAAATAACTAATATATATATATATATATATATATATTAGATAATATATTAACTTAATATATATATATATATATATGTATACAGATAAATAATATATAATATAATAAATATATTATATATTAATATTATAATTAATATATATATATAATACTTTTATTAATATATATATATACATATATATATAGTATATATATTGATATATATACCTATATATTGGTTAATATATATTAATATTATATATTTATTATATATTTATATATATTAATATATATATATATATATAATAATATATATAATTATATATATAATTAATTTTAATATATTAATTACAGTATTTATATAACGTTATATATATTAATTTGATTACTGTTATAGATCTCGGTGGTTAATATAACGTGTTCGTTTTGTAAGTATTATGTATGAGTGGATTGCAGTCGCTTGAATAGTAAATTTTGCTCGTCTGAATTATAATACATTAGTGTTTTAGTCATTAAAGTATTCGTTAAGACATTTAAAAGTGTTTCAGTGTGTGCCAATTTGATCGAAAATTTTCAGAGTTTCTTATAGGTGTTATAACTCCGATTATTGAAATTTCAGGAATTGCACTAACCATTCATAACTTTATTTGACAATATTTTGGAGATATATTTACCAACTTTATGGATATAAAGAATGCGTGATGAGTAGAAATTTTTGTCTTAGTATATTTGAGTAAAAAACTAGTGACACAGTAAGAAAAAATTATAAAAGTTCGTATCTCGTGCGCGCTAGAATATAAATCTCCCTCTTCTTTCTTCTCCGCAGTGTGCATGCTTATTGCTCTCTGCGCTCTCTTGAAACTCTACCCCTCTCTAAACCTCTCTATCTCCTCTGCTCTCTTCACTCCTCTCATCTCTATACTCTGCTCAATCCTCTCCACTCCGGGACGAAAATTATTTCTCTCACTATCTCCTTTCTGCAATATGCTCATACTATCTCTACTCCTTCTCTCTCTCTCTTCTCATCTCTAGTCGTCTCGCTCTAGCCACCTCATACTACGGAACGCGTCTTCCTCGCAGCCAGTTTTTTTTAATTAAGCATTTTGAAATCAGAAGTTCTTATTTACAAATAACTCTCTCGTCTCTTTCTCTCTCTATCTACTACATCTCTCCTCTTCATCTCTATCTCTTCTCATTCTCTCTCTCTCCTTCTTCATCTTCTCTATCTCTCTCTCTCTTATCTCATCTCTATTCATATATCTTACTAACCCCTTAAACCACAAAATATTTGGACGCTGCCATTTTTTTATTAATTGAATAATCAGTTACGTTAAAGCCCAATAAACAGGGACACAATATAATATATCAAATTATTTAAATAAACTAAACTAAAACAATATATATACTCATACATAATCTAACTTTGACTATCAGAAATACTATTATATATATCATTACTTCTTAACAACAATCAAATAAAATTATTTGATAAAATATTATAGTATCTCCTTAGGATCATTTTCATACCCCTTATTTTAATCCCTCTCTTTCCAGACCATGACATAGCGGCTTTTCGACAAAGCACTCATTCTACTACCACTTTCCAACCAATCTAACCAAAACAACATTCTCACATGTTTGAACCAAACTCTTCACCCTAACGTATTCTTTGTAACAATAGGCACTTATATAAAGGCATTTTGATACTCAGTCCCCTCCATCTCGACCTTTTTAATAGACTATATAGTATATACTAAGTTGTCTAATGTGATATATACTCATATATAGTATAGGATAATATTATTATTTATTTCTACCCTCTCCCTTATATACCATCTCCACTTCCCACATCTATACTCTCATAATAAACTAAATAGTTATGCTGCATAATTATTAACTCAATATATCCCTCAGAGCTCAAAATTACCTCCTATATATTAATAACTCCACACAGCATAACTGCATAACATTATATGCTATTACTCAGTTTAAATAATCCAAACCTTTAACAACTGTGACTCATAGCTAATTAACTAACAATACTCATGAGATTAATATGCACTGTATATATATTAACTCTAAAAATAATCGCCCATTATTACCATTCTAACATCTCGCTCCACAGACAGATAGACAAAATACTCTAACATCCATCCTCATACTAAGCAAATATTTCATCAAACATATATTATATATGGCTACCTTTCTCAAAATAACAATAACCCATCTATCCTATAATATTAGACCTTTTAATTACTACATTAATATGGAATATCAACTCCACCACATCTACTTAAAGTAATCACTTTATTAGGCCACACATAAATTAATTTATAATGTAACTGTGATAAATATAACATTAACTATGAGGACTACAAACTTAGTATTATTTACGCCAATATAAAGATAACTCTGCACAATATAAGTATACTACGTATACCGTTATATAGTGCTCTAATATATAGTATGAGTATAGATGAGCGTGACGGGTTCGCTATAGGCTAAGTGATCTGAGTTGGCTGTTCAAATCCTATTAGATTCGGATCTATGGAGTTAGAATAATTTATCCATACGAAGATATATATGTTTCCCTCACTACTCATTTGGAAATATGAGGCTTATGCCTTAGTGCCAGGTTAGTGAACTTTATATATCTACATATACTATATATATATAATATACTTAATATATATATAATATATATTAATTAATATTAATCATATATATAATATATATTATATTAATATATATATATATATATTAATATATAATATATATATATATATATATATTATAATATATATATATATATACTATTAATATATATATATATATATATATATACAGTATATTTATAACTAAATATAATATTATGTAATATATAATTACTTAAAGTGAATAACATGATTAAGAATGGAACCTAAGGTGAGCTTATTTCGTAGTATATTCAGCTTATATATTATGGTATAGGTTTATTGAGATATTGAATATAAATATTTAACTATAGTGTAATGATATATGTTATAACATTTGATTATAGTTATCAGATAATACTTTTATGAATAATTACTAGCTTAGTTTTAAATAATGTTGTAGGTCTCTCAATTTAGTTACACCTTCAGTATTTGCCCCATTAATAATATAATTTAAGGACTTTTATGTTAATGTTTAAACAATTTATTCGTACTTAATATGAGTAGCTTATGTTTTGTAGATTTGTATATCAAGATACATTATTAAGGTTATATTCTAAGTGAAGTGCTCGTGCTTATGTTCTCATATTTCAATCTCTTCATATATACTTGTGTATTATACTGAGTCATTTATAATTCTACCTATGATATATAGTGTCTAAACTCTACGGGAAATATAATAATATATATCAGGGATCATAGTATAGTAAAAATATATTTAATATTTGATTATATTCTCCTCAGTTTTTGCGATATAATATATATCTGTATTAAGATAAGTGATGAGGAAGGAATGGTGTATGAGTGTTAAAGTAATATTTTTTTACTTTGCAGATTAGTATGATTATCTCTCCTCT